>CAOLHI010005732.1:0-56813 GCA_948474755.1 Ctenosaura bakeri
ACCGCCTTGCTGACGTTTTGTCCGGCGAGCTCCCCTCGGGGAATCGCACTGAGCTTTCTTCCCTACCATCTTCAAGCTTCTTCAAGACTACAAGAAAGGTGTCGTATCACCCATTTCCCCCGAAAATCCTTATTTCCAATTCTTTAGTTAGCTGTGTGATTATGGTGTCTTTTCTGTTTGTTTGTCTTTCAATAAAACATCATTTTTGCTATTTTTAAAACTGTCTGACTGCTTGACTGACCTGACCCCGTAGACATTGGGTTGCAAGATCCCTGCTAAGTTACCCTGCCTCTCGCTACCTTTAGTGAGTGCTCCAGCTAATTCACCGCAGAATTGTGTTTGTGTTTTGGTTATTTGGGCGCCCTTCCCAGGACCCCCAGAGAACAGGGTAACAGAGTGGTGGAGCAACGCAGGCAACCCCGGTACCCCTAATTTGAGAAGGAGTCGCAAACCTGCTCAAATCAGGTGGTACTGACCTAGGGAACGGTCAGTTGATTTGTTTTAGAAACGCTGGTAGGCAGGCAAGTGTGTGCATGACTTCTGTGTGTGTGAAGTAACTCTATCGGGTGGAAATCTGTTCCCCTCTCTCTCTTTGTCTTGCCTTGGGAATCACCTCTCCATCTTGGGCCTATCGTGGGCTGGGATTCTATATGTTTTAGGCCTAGCATGTTAGGAACAGTCTACACGCATACTTCTAGCAGCAAGGCACACGAAAAGTACGGAAGGCGCAATCCCCCCTTGTACTCCTTCCTTTGCTCCCCTGCCCCCTTTTGAGTTTTGGTTGCTAAAGTTAGAGAAGGCGCGGGTGCGTCCCAGCTTCTCAAGTTCTTGGGTGTGTCCCAACTTTGTAGTAGGTGCGGGAGGAACCCAGACCTGGTTTAGGATTTTAAGAGGTTTGTCCCGAGGTGTAGGAAAGCGCCCTTCACCCGAAAAACTGTTAGGGACGGTTTGGTTTTGGTTCCTCGCCCTTTTTCCCCACTGTTCGGCCGGGAGGCGTAGTAAGTTCCTTCGTGTTCGTCACCCCCCTTCAGGTAGGCGGAGTACTCCTGAGGGCTCTCTGGGTCTAGGTGACCTCCCCGTCCGCCAACCGTTTCCTCGTCCTCTCATCCCCAGTGCTGTTGAGGTGCAAAACCAGGCTTGGGTGTACCAGAGTGACTTTGTTTGGGCAGGCTGGAGATAGGTTCCCGTCCCTCTTTCCTAGAATAGTTCCGCAGAGTTCATCTCCCGAGTCCCCCAAGGGGTCTAGGTGATCCTACCAGTTCCTGGTCCCATGTTTGCGTTAGTGAGTTCAGTGTGTTTTGTAGGAGAAATGGCTAAGGAGAGCCCCGTTGCCGTTAAGGACCTCATATGTGAGGAGGAGGTCTGGGGAAATTAGAGAGATGGGTTTTGAGTAAGGGGAAATGCCCCTGGAAGGACTCTGTCTTTCAGTCGGCTGATCCCTTTACCTCAATCCGTGAAGCATACACCCTGGCGCATAAATCAAAGAACCCATTCAGGCCATCGAAGGATGCGTTGGCTGCTTGGGGACTTTGGCTTGCGGCCAGAGATGCTAGTAGTGCCCTAGTTGAGACCCGAGGGAGACTAGCAGAAATGGAAAAAGAGAACACCCGGCTTCAGACCGAGATTGAGGCGCTGCGGGCAGACAAGGTAACTTTTGCGTCTGTCTCGCAGGCCTCCGCACAGAAGCTCAGTGATCTTACCCTAGTGGCCCAAACTTGGGAAGAGAAAGCCCACGCCTTAGAGGCTGAGCTGGATCATGCCCGAGCGGTGGCCAAGTTCATGTTTGGGCAAGTTAAGGAACAGCACTGGAGAGCCAGCTCCAAACACGCAAGGCCCTGATTTCGGCTGTGTGCCCAGAGCTGCTCCCCTTGTTTGCTCAGGACTTTTCCGGGGAGCCCTTGCTGGAAGAAGCTCTGGCCTCCCCTCCCGTTAATTCGGACTGGAGCGATCCTAAGGTCCCAGTCCACCCCATAGAGACGTGTTCCATGACTCGCTCGATCATCCCCGCAGGAGAAGGCAGTTCTGAAAGGGCAGAGACACAGGAGATGCAGGTCACAGAGACTAGAGTCCCCTGGCGTGCCACCGAGGCTAAGGCCATCTTGGACCAATTGGGTCCCCTAACTCGGTTTACCGGCATCATGTGGCTGAACGCGGTGATACAGTCTCATCTGACAGCCAATGGTAAGGACCTGACCCAGTTGGCCTGGCTCTACATGTCCCCATCTGAGCTTCCTACTCTTGAGTCGGCCGTGGCGGCTCGAGACCTGCTTAGGCTCGAGGCTCATGACTGGATAAGAGAGGTAGTGAAGATCCTTTGGCCCGGACAAATGCCAGCGTGCTCTACATCATGGAGCAACAGGGTCCTCATGAGAACCCTGAGGCTTACATGGCGAGGAAACAGCTGCTCGCCATTCTGTCTGAGAAGCTTCCCTTGACCGCCCACGGGTACCATTTCGATACTGTGGCGTTCAAGACTCTGCTATACGGAGGCTTGAACCACAAAACGAAGATGGCCCTAGGTCTGGTGGATCCGGCCACGACTCTGTGGGAGGACTTCGGGAACAACCTCCATCGGGTCGCTGACCTGTTACGAGAGGCTGTCTCCCTTAGACCCTCCATTAAGACCCAGAAGAGAGACATAGGGAATTGGGAACCCATATCGGAGGTAACGTACTCCAACTATGGGCCCCATTCCCAACATAGGAAAACACCGCCAAATTCCATTCCATGTGGGAATCGGAACTCGCTCCCAGCTGCCAGACAGGATAGGCAGTGGCAGGGGAGAGACCCCCGCAGCCAGCCCGGCAGGGCAGGGAGTCCCCCACAGCAGCCCACTGCCCCCAAACAACCCTTGGAGTCTGACCCTCCCAAGGAGACGTCCGGCGGGTACGACCCCACAGCCCAGATGTACTCCTCAGACAGAGCCAGGATCTGGGCCATGCTACGTAAGTTCGGGTTGGACATGAGCCAGTTCGACAAACGGCTCACGTCGGAGCTTCTGGAAGCTCTGGACAAGCAGCTTTCTGCGGGTGGTAAACAGCCGGTCCAGGCCGTGACAAATGGCCCACACCCGGCTGAATACTACCCGACTTTGGACTTTCAGGAATAGGGATGCCCTCGGTCCAGGGAGCTTCCCCGCAACGTTGTGGCCAAGTTGCGGCCAGACAAGTGGGGAAGGTTCTAAGTGAAGGCAGGCACTAGGACCGAGAGGGACAAGACTCCTGCCACCCCTCCTGCAGACTCTGGAGCAGCGCCAAAAGTACTGCGCCCTAATCTGACGAGACAGGGTGAGCCCACCCCAGACCCTATCCAGTTGACCGGGTATGGTGGGGGGGCGGACACTGTTACCCTGTATGTTGGGGGTCCCGTGAGGGGCGCCCAAATAACCAAACAACAACACAAGATGGGGAAATTAGTCTTGAGCACTCTCTTAAGCTAACGAGAGGCAGGGTAACTTTATCTAGGATCTTTTACCCTATGTCTATGACTTCAGGTCAGAGAGCATAACCAGACACGTTCTAAAGTAACAAATAATATTTCTTGAGGACAAACAACACCAAAGACACTACATACACTAACTAACTGAGAAATGGAAATGGAGAGTTTTAAGGGAATAGGTAATACGACACCTGGTCTCGTAGTCCTGGAGAGAAGTGGATGGTGCAGGGGAGGAAACTCAGCTCGGTTCGCTGAGGGGAGCTCACTGGACAAACCAATAGCAAGGCGGAATGGAAGTCCAAGGTAGTCCAAAGTGTTCCGAGGTAGTTCCGAAAGTGGGGACTTTTTATAGGGTGGATTTTACCTACAGGCCATGCCATGCTCGGTGAGAACAAAGGAAATTTGGAGCTGGACGAAGGAGTTGGAAAAGGTCAGGTTTTGCATGATGAGTTTAGCGCTGGATGACAATAGTACGGCCAGTATGCAAATGGCCCAACATAAAGGAATGGCTCGGCACTCGGCCGTGTATCTTTGTATAGATTCGCACTGAGCAAGGCCAGTTTGCAGGAAGGTTTTCCCTGAAGCATCGGAGAGGCTTAAGTTGCCTGCCTAAATGAGGTTTGGAATGTACAACCATTAACAGCCACGCCTAATACGTGCTTGTCCGGTGGACTTCTGGAAACACGTGGAGTAGGGTGGCAGAGAAAGGTCAAGTAAAGGCCAAGTTATTTGATATCAAAAGGATATCTAGTACTCTCACCAGACACATCATAACCGTAGTAACAACACCAACCTAAGCTCTTCAAGGGAAACAAGCGCCCAGGGCGCACCAGAAACAAGCAGATTGCCCCTCCTCATGACACAGCCCCGAGTGCGAATCCAGCCACCTCAGAGACCATAGTGCTTTCAGACCACCAAGAAGGATCGCACCAGGCTGAGGTTCAGGAGGAAGCCCCCATAGAACCAGACAAGGCACTAAGCATTGTCAGCCAGCGTGAGAGCCAGAAAGAGGAGAGCACACTGCCAGCAGAAGCCAGCCCTAAGCTTCCCAAGCTCTCCATTGTTACTGCTCTGAGCCCCCGGCTAGAGGCTTGCAGTTTCCCCCAGGATTTCCTTGAAGCCTTGGCCAGGAGGGTCCCTCCTCTCCATGCCATCTTTCCAGGGAATTTCCAGTGGGACTGCAGAGTCAAGCAGCAAGAGGCTCCTGCCCAGCCAGAGCCCAGGTTAGCAACGGCGCTCACCCTGGCACCCCGCAGCTTGACTCCACTTACTCCCCTTTGCTGTAGTCCAGCCTGGGAGATTTCAATAATGGAGAGCTCTAAATGCTACACCCAGGTGGACATGGCTTCTGCCTCCCCCTCCGTAAAGTTGTTCTGGTGCCAGCTGGCTTTTACAGTCAGTGGCACCCTTTTTACCCTAGTGATTTTGAGAGGGGCCAAGATAGTTCTTGGTTCTGCCTCGATCACCATCCTGCCAACACATGCAATGCTTCGAGAGGCACTTGGATTAGATGCCAGCCTCCATCTTAAGTTGAAGGAATGGAAGGGTCAGCCAGTTGATCCCGCCTCTGTGGCAACCCCAGAGCTGGAAGATCCTGGTGCCCAACAACCCAATGTGAGCCCTCTAATTAGCCAGACTTCCTTGAATTGCAAGGGAGTGCCATCCATTAATTTATCTGAGACGCTTGTCTCCATCTACGAGGCGTTCGACAATGGTTGAACGGCCGCTGTCTGCACGGAGCGGAGGTGGAGTGGCAACCCCCTCCCGAGCTCCCAGTAATTGTAAATAGTTGCGCCTTGTAAGTAGTTTGGCCTGTTTAGTTTGGTGTTGTAATTTTGTTGGTTAGTTCTGTCTTTTACTGTTTTTGGCGGGAGACCAACGGGCGGGCTGGCCTGAGGTCTCCCTGTAACCTCTGAGGTAGATTGGGCCTACAGAGTCAGGAAGGAATGTGAGTCAGACTGGGATGCCAGCCATCTCTCACACTGAGGGATGGTCTTGTGCAATGGTGTCCTGGGACAAAAGGCGAGACAAGGGGGTCTCCCTCTCAGCAGAACCAGGTCTGACTCTGGAGTTCCGGTCTACCACCCAGAATAACTCCCGCCTTCCAGAAACTTCTCTCCTCGTTCTTTCTGCAAGCCTGGATTGTTAGGGTGAGAACAACTACTCCACTCTCCATGTAATTCGGACTTGTATGCCTAAATTTAGATTGTGCCTCCGACACCCCATAAGTGCAGGAGACCCATACAATTGGCAAGACGCCTGGTCCCGATGCATTGTGCCCCATCTGCATATGTTAATAGAATATTTGCATACATAGGCCCCACCATCTGGGACACTCTCCGGGAGAGTCAGCGTCCACTCTGGCAACCAGCAAGCGTACACTCGCTTGTCTCTGATTTAATTAAATCTTTCTTTTCCACCAGTTTGGGAGCCCTCACTGCCAGGTGAAGGCCAGAGTTTAACCTAGTCCAACCAAGGGCCAGAGCCCAACCTGGTTCAACAGAGCGAGTGTGTACCACTGCCATCGCAAATGGGGCTTCTGCAGGGGCATGGGCTCTAAATGTGTAGTTGTCCGAAACAGTGTGCTCCCTGGTGAAATACTCGAGCAAGCACGGTTTGCAAGCCCGATCCACAACAGTGTGCTTCCTGGTGGCATGGGCAACAAAATGCAAAGGATTGCATTAACTGCTTCCTCATATTACAGCATGATATTTTTTGCAGGCCCGGGCCACCCCACATGGTACCTCTCCATGGAGGCCCCCTCTACTGAGGTGCGGTCAGACCACTCTACACCTTACAGTGACCCAGGTCTGAGGCAGTCACCCCTGTCTCCTCCATGTTATCAACTTTGCCTGGATCTTGTTAAAGACCAACTGAGGCTCCCATCATCCACAACTTCCATGACTTGAACTCAGCTCCCAGCAGGCTCCTTGCCATTTATTTGCATTTGTCAACTGCACTGGCTACTAACAATGTCCGTCTTACACCAATGAGCTATAAGTCCACGGTTCCAGAGAGCCGAGACTACTCCGGACTCGTCCACCACCCCCGAGCACCGTGGGGTGGATGTGTGCTGAGACTTCACTGTTCCAGTCGAGGGGCCAAGTCCAAGATGACGACTTGTTCCTGTTACCACAGTTGGGAAACCCAGACAAGGCGATCCAGCTGCTCCTCGACAGACTTTACGAACTGTTTTGCCACTACTACGGTTTGCAAAAGACTTTTGCCGCTTGGGCTATTCCGCTTGCTGCTTTGCAAGCCACATTCTGCAAAGAGCTAGCATGCCCTGGCATGCTAACTTGGACATTTTGCTGTTTGCTCCAGTCACCAGACTTTTCCTGCACCGGGGGGGGGGTGCAGAGACTTTTGCTTGCACCTCACCTTCCCCAGACTACGAACTCTCAGTCCAGTATCCACCCGGAACGGATTGCTTCTTGGATTACCTTCATTGCCAAACCCTGCATTGGATTTACGGTATTTCAGTTTGCCATTGCTTATTTATATTTTTGCATTACTGTTTTGCCTTTCTCCATTGGCGGAAGGGTTTTTGTTCATTGCTCACCATTCATTGCTATTGCTACTGTTTATTGCCATTGATATTGCTTCAATTGCCATTGCCATTGTTAATTCTATGTTTGTCTGCGTTAATGTGGTTAGGTTTAGAATTTTGTTAGATAAGGACTGCTTCTCATGGATAGAAATATTACAAAGAACCCTTTCCCAGAGGAGTGATAAGACCCTGGAAGCTGTAGACCTCCATTCGGCGCTAAATTGGTTTTTAAATGTTTAATTGGAAAATGTTCGATATTGTCCTAATACCGCCCATTTTCGGGGGAGGGATTGTTACTTGAGCCCAGGCCTACCCAGTTATAGCACTAGATATTGCTTTTCAATATCAAAATCATTCGGCCTTCCTCTGCCACCCTGATCCACGTGTTTGCGAGGCCTCCGGACAAGCACGTAAACAGGCGGGGCCGGTAATTGTTGGACATTCCATTCTCCACCTAGGCAGGCAGAACAGAGCCACTCCATTGCTTCAGGGACCTCTCCTGCAAACACCCTCTTGCTTAAGCGTGACACTAACAAAGGCGCCCGGCCCCGAGCCTATAGTCTTACAAAGCCAAGCTAAGCACCTTGCATTTGCATACTGGCTATACTATTGTTAAATCAGCACTAAGCCGATCATGTTAAACTTGACCTTTTCCAAAGCTTTGTCCCACTCCAAACTTGCACTGTTCTCACCGAGTAAGGCATGGCCTGCAGTCACAATTCACCCCATAAAACCCCCCTGATTTCAGGACCGCTTGGATCGCTCCCGAGTTCCAGACCGCCTTGCTGACGTTTTGTTCGGCGAGCTCCCCTCAGGGAATCGCACTGAGCTTTCTTCCCTACCATCTTCAAGCTTCTTCAGGACTACAAGAAAGGCGTTGTATCACCCATTTCCCCTGAAAATCCTTATTTCCAATTCTTTAGTTAGCTGTGTGATTGTGGTGTCTTTTCTGTTTGTCTTTCAATAAAACATCATTTTTGCTATTTTTAAAACTGTCTGACTGCTTGACTGAACTGACCCCGTAGACATTGGGTTGCAAGATCGCTGCTAAGTTACCCTGCCTCTCACTAGCTTTAGTGAGTGCTCCAGCTAATTCTCCGCAGAATTGTGTTTGTGTTTTGGTTATTTGGGCGCCCCTCCCGGGACCCCCAGAGAACAGGGTAACGTTACCCTACCTCTCGTGTGTGCTGGGCGCATGTTTAGTGCAACTTGGAAACCCCCTGAAAGCCAGATCAAATCTATTCTTGACCAGGAATTGTGTTGATTAGATAACTGATTAGATGATTGTGTTGTTTTTTTTATGTTTATATTTTTCATGTTTTGTAATATATGATATGTCTATGTTAATAAAATCTATTTTAATAATTTTTTTTTAAATGATGTCTTTAGTCAGGGGATACCTATATCTCCAAGCATCTAATAATTGCAATTCCTCAGTCAAATACAAGAATTCTTTCTGAATTCTCCTATGATTTTTTTATCGTAGGTTGCGAGCGTCTATCAAGTTGCAGGTTCACCACTCCACTGAAGTCTCCAAAAATAGATACATATTCATATTGATTTACCATGACATTCTTTTTTAAATCCTGCTTGTTCTCATTACAACGGACATATAGACCAATCAGAAGTAGAGCATGTTCATTTATCTTAATTTCCAACCCCAGAAATCTGCCTTTGTTATCACAAAAGATTGATTTTGGGGTTAAGTTTTTACAGGAAAAGGTGCATCAGAAATGCTGGTGAGTGGCACAGTCTGTTTATCTTCCTATTTCATCTCTCACTACATGAAATTTGGGCAGTGATAAATGGTTTGTGATGATGTGCCATAACTGTTATTGCAGGGGTTTTTTTTAAGATAACAGTAAACTAAGCATGAAGCATGAGGCAGGCAAACGGGGCAGTGAAACAGCATTAATGCAGACAAAAAACCTGTGGAAATTACACTATTAAAGTGGAAATGTGAAGGTGCAAAATACAGCATTAATAATCAGCTATTGTTGTGAGTACATCTGTTTTTGAGCAGAATAACCCTGTATAACGGTGTGGTGTGATAAGGATGACGAGCAGGGAAAGAAAGGGTTAAATTCTCCTCTCTTACCATGCCTGTTGTTATCCCCAAAACTATCAACCCTTTACTCCCAGAGGATATAACATACATTTGTTACCGCAGTTGCTAGCCCGGATTTGTGGGATATTAGATATCACTTTGATATCAATAATTTGGCCTCCTTTACTTATTCCTCTCCATGTGCTGCGAGGTCCCCCAGACAAGCTCGCAGACAGGCACAGCCGCTAATCGCTGTAATATTCCACACAAATACAGGCAGGCCAGAAATAGCCATCCCGCTGCTTCAGGAGACCTCAAAGGCAAGTACCCTATTATGTATGCACGCTACTTACAAAGAACTCCCTGCCCCGAGCAGGCAGCTTGATTAGACGAATACTCATCTGTCAAGCACTCTGCATTTGAATACTGGCTAAACTATTGACAATTCGGACCTAACTCAATCATGCTAAATTCTGACCTTTCGGAGGCTTTGTCTCCAGCCCGAAACTCATTGTTTTCCCCAAGTACAGACTAGCCTACGGCCACATTTTCCCCTATAAGAACCCCTGGCTTTGAGAGCTTCTTCGGATCGCTCCCGACTTCCATCCCGCCTTGCTGCCGCTTTGCTTGGCGAGCCTTCCCTCAGTCCCACGTACTGAGAACTCCATATCTCCAAACTTCTGCTGCAGACTACCCGGGTTTCAGGACAGGTGTAGTATTACCCAGACCAACTACTCCTCTAAAAATCCCTCTATCCCACTCCAACCTTTATATCTCTAGTTATCTGAGTGCGTGTGCTGCATACACTGTTTGATTGTATTTTAGTAAAAACAATTATTATTTTACATCTGTTTGCTCCTTGACTCGGCCTCACCCCGTAGACATTGGGTAAAAGATCTCTCTCCGTTGCCCTGCCTCTCGTGTTGCCCTTTGACTAATTTCCCCAACTTGTATAATTTGGAGCGCACTTAGGTGTCCCTCATGGGACCCCCAGAAATCAGGGTAACACATTTTTTTTCAAAATGTGCACATTAAAGATAAAAATTCATTTAGTAGAGTCTGGGTAAGTTATTTGTGGGACTACAACTCCCATAATCCCCAGCCAGCATATGATTTTTCTAAACCTTGCTCCCTCCCAGTGCCCCCTTCCAGAGCAACAGCTGATGGGTGCAATTGCAAACAGAGCTGACATCACCACAAGGCCAGCATGGGGATCCCAGAACCCACTGAATCTGATGCTATATCTGATGGCAACATCCTTTCTTTTTTATTTTGAAATTAAAAACATTTTATAGTTGAAGAAAGCTGGTTGAGCAAGAATATAATTCTTTTATTTTTTAAAAACTTTCCAAAAAAAAAAAAAGCAACATCCTTTTCTCCAACCAAACAATATTCTTTTCTACAAACAATGCTGCTTATGCCCAAATTAACATGTTTAGCATCTGGACAGCAACCACAGAATCAACTGGAATCCTGTGGTCAATAAGTTGCTACAGTTCAAATGAGTTTAAACTACAACACACAAGACTGAGCTTGGGTCAGTTTAAATCAGGATTTTCAAACAATTTTTTGTTTGTTGATTTTTTTTCAAACATGTAGAAAATATGGAAGCACTTGTAAGGCAGGGAGTGGCATGAAGCAAGGAAAGAAATGAGAAATATTAGTTCTGTGCTGTGCTTTATAACTAAAAAAATACACAAAGTAATACACAAAGCCATCTATGATCTAGCATCTCTCCTACTCCAACTAAAGTCCAGGGTCTAAAATTAAAATTATCTATTTGGCCTAGATCAGTGGTCACCAACCGGTGGTCTGCAGACCACTGATAGTCAACAAGAAAATTTTGGTGGTCTGTGGAGAAATTTGGACATTATTTGCAGTTTTTATGTTTATTATACTGTTTCATTATATTCTGATTCGTCTTTGTGTCACCGACACAGGATCGCTGACAATTTTTGCCATATTACATTGCACCAAATTAACATTCCATGAATGATGACAATCACACTGACAACACTGTTTATTGTTGTTTTCGTCTATGGGCGCTTTTGTTGTGAGGCCACTGCTGACCCACCAGCAACGCAGCTTGTGAATGCTAGTATGCGTGCGTCAGGTTTCAGTGGTGCTTCTACCGTTACAACAGTCAAACTACCAGTTCTCGTCCGATTGTTTTGTTTTGTTGAAGTGAATTGTCGTCTGTCAACGCTATATTGGTGTTTATTCCTCATGATATTCTTCTTAAGTAAGTGACCAGTGATATTTTTAACTGTGCACAGTGTGATGTTTAATGGCATTGAAGAGCTTGGGTGTGATAATGGTCATTTCTTGATTGGTTTTAGATTAGAATAAAATAAACCCACAATGAGTGAGAAAAAACAGCCAAGCATTTTGCATTTCTTTGGTAATACTTCACGTAACCGTGAGTTGATCAATGAATCAAAGCCTCCACAGCCCCCACCAAACACCATCAGGAAGGACATTAGAACTGGAGGTGGAGAGAAGAAAAAGTTTAAAGTTTCAAGAAAATATGATGGGGACTACTTGAAGTTTGGATTTATTCAAGAACTGAACTGAGCTGGATCCACGGCTGCTCTGTGTTGTGTGTTCTGAGAGTTTATCCAATGATGCCATGAAACCTTCGAAACTCGGCAGGCACTTGTAGTCAAAACACTCAGATTTAGCTAAGAAGCCAGTTGAATATTTTCAAAGGGTGAGTGAAAATATGCAAAGGCAAATAAGTTGATTAGCAAAAATGACTGTTGAAGATAAGTCCCTAGTAAAGGCTTCTTATTTGATAGGACTTCAAATCGCGAAAAGTAAAAAGCCGTATACAATTGGAGAAGAATTAATTAAATCTTGCTTGTTACAAGTCTGTGAAGAGGTTTTGGGGTCAGGGAGAGCTAAAGGAAGAACTCTTCTGTTCAGTCAACTTGCCATGTAGAACAACTGGCTCCGAGATTTTCAATGCACTTAATGGTTATTTCCTGAGACATGGTATTGAATGGAAGAACTGTGTTGGGATATGCACAGACGGTGCCACAAGCATGACCAGGCATTGTTCAGAAGTTGTTACGAAAGTGAAAGATGTTGGACACCCAGGCATCTTGTTTACTCATTGTATTATACATCGTGAGCAACTTGAGTGAAAAGAATGTCTTCAGAACTGCACGAAGTACTCTCTGATGAAATTAAAATTGCAAATGAAATTCAGCACAAAGCGCTCAATTCTTGAATATTTGAGGCACTTTGTGAAGAAATGGGCTCTCAATATACTCATCTTCTTCACGCCGAGGTGAGATGATTGTCAAGGGGCAAAATACTAACCTGATTGTTTGACCTGTGCCAAGAAGTCAAGTTGTTATTCCAGCAGCAAAACAGTTTGAAATTCCAAGATCTCGTGCCTCACGATAATTGGCTAACCAAGCTTGCATACTTGACAGATATTTTTTCACTGTTAAATGAGCTAAACATGTCCTTGCAAGGATAGCTTATGGATGCGTTCACACTGCAAGATAAAATGGATGCATTTCAAAATAAAATATTGCTGTGGCAAATGCAGTTGGCTGAAGAAGATCTGCAAATGTTCCTGAATCTTGATGAGTATATGAAAAAGGAGGATGTCAACCGACAGGTAACAACCATTGCTCAACAGCACTTACAGTTGCTCACCGAATTGTTTGGCCGTTACTACCCAAAGGAAGAGGACCCCAGACATGGCAATATGTGGGTAATGGATCCATTTTCAGTGAAAATTGAAGATAGCAATTTGAGCATGAAAGAAAAAGAAAGCCTAATCAATCTATCATCTGATGACAGTCTCAAAGCTAAATTCCACCTGTCCTCATCAAGACATCATTTATGGCTCTCTGTAAAAAGTGCTGAGCGAAAAAGCCATCAAAATTTTGATTCCATTTGCAACAACCTATTTGTGTGAAAAGACATTCTCATCTGTTATGGCAATCAAAAACAAGCACCACTGTTGGCTTGAAATACAAACAGCTCTCCATGTTGCAGTGACGTCACTGGAGCCAAGATGTTACCGCGGTCCAGGCCTATCTGGAGATAGCACTCGATATCATTTTGATATCAAACAATTCGGCTTTCCTCTGCCACCCCGCTCCACGTGTTTGCGAGGCCTCCGGCCGATAATTGCACGGCCGATAATTGCTGGACATTCCATTCTCCACCCAAGCAGGCCAGATAGAGCCGGTTCGTTGCTTCAGAGACCTCTCCAGCAAACACCTCATTGCATATGCGCGATACTAACAAAGGCTCCCTGCCCCGAGCAGGCAACCTAACAAAGCTGTACTAAGCGCTCCGTATTTGCATACTGGCTACGCTACTGTTAATTCGGCTCTTAGTCAATCATGCTAAATTCTGACCTTTCCAAAGCTTTGTCCCACTCCTAAATCACATTGTTCTCACCAAGTAAGGTATGGCCTGCAGTCACAATTCACCCTATAAAAACCCCTGATTCCGAGACCTTCCTCGGATCGCTCCAGACTTCCATCCCGCCTTGCTGATGCTTTGCCCGGCGAGCCTTCCCCTCAGTTCTGGTAACTAAGACTGCTCAATCCCGGATTGCTCGGACCGCTCTGCCACGCTGAGTTTCTTCATTGCACCCCAACTCTGCTCTCAAGGTCCAGGACTACCCCTTTCCCTCTAAAAATCCCTATTTCAAGTCAATTTCTGATTCTTTAGTTAGCTGTGTGACTGTGGTATCTTTAATATTTGTCAGTACTTAATAAACATCATTTTTATTATTTTAACCCATCTTACTGCTTGTCTGATCTGACCCCATAGACACTGGGTTGCAATTTCGTGCTAAGTTACCCTGCCTCTCGCTAGCTTTAGTGAGTGCTCCAGCTAATTTTCCCCAACATTGTGTTGTTGTTTGGTTATTTAGGTGTCCCTCCCGGGACCCCCAGAGATCATGGTAACAAAGAATCCATAAACTTATTTCAAACAATCAGCAACAAATATCACACTGATAATTTTGTTATAATTAAACAAGCTTTAATAATTTTGTTACAATTAAACATAGAATTATAGAATCATAGAAATGCAGAGTTGGAAGAAACCACATGGGCCATCCAGTCCAACCCCCTGCCAAGCAGGAACACCCTCAAAGCACTCCCGACAGATGGCCATCAAGCCTCTGCTTAAAAACCTCCAAGGAAGGAGACTCCTCTACACTCTGAGCAGCACATTCCACTGCCGGACAACCCTGACTGTCAGGAAGTTCTTCCTGAGGTTCAGGTGGAATCTCCTTTCCTGCAGCTTGAATCCATTGCTCCTTGTTCTGGTCTCTGCAGCAGCAGAAAACAAGCCCTCTCCTTCCTCTACATGGCATCCCCTCAAATATTTAAACATGGCTATCATGTCCTTCTGCAGACTAAACATGCCCAGCTCTCTAAGTCTATCCTCATAGGGCATGGCTTCCAGGCCTCTCACCATTTTGGTCGCTCTCCTCTGGACTTGCTCCAGCCTGTCAATATCCTTCTTGAATTGGGGTGCCCAGAACTGGACACAGTATTCAAGATGGGGTCTAACCAAAGCAGAGTAGAGTGGTACCAGTACCTCCCTCGATCTAGACACCATACTCCTATTGATGCAGCCAAGAATTGCATTGGCTTTCTTGGCTGCCGCATCACACTGCTGACTCATGTTCAGCTTGTGGTCTATGAAGACGCCTAGATCCCTTTCACACGTACGTGTCCCCCATCCTATATTTCTGTATTCCATTTTTTCTACCTATGTGTAGGACCTTACACTTCTCTCTGTTGAATTTCATTTTGTTAGCCTTGCCTCAGCTCTCCAATCTATCCAGGCCATTTTGAATTTTGATCCTGTCCTCTGGCATATTAGCAACCCCTCTCAATTTGGTGTCATCTGCAAATTTGATGAGCATGCCCTGTATTCCTTCTTCCAAGTTGCTGATGAAGATATTGAACAGCACTGGGCCTACGGGCAGAGCCCTGTGGCACCCCACTAGTCACTTCTCCCCAGGATGAAAAGCAGCTATTCGTGATCACCCTTTGGGTTCGGTCAGTCAACCAATTACAAATCCAACTAACAGTAGCCCTGTCCAGCCCACATTTTACCAGCTTCATTGCAAGAATGTCATGGGGAACTTTGTCAAAGGCCTTACTGAAATCGAGATATGCTACATGCATTTCATATTAATAAAATGGAAATTTTATAATCATTATTTTATAGATGTTTGTGCCTTTTTTAAAAAAAATCATGTTAGTGATCCTTTGGATTCAAAATTGTGAGTTTAGTGGTCCGTGAGGTCCAAATGGTTGGCGACTGCTGGCCTAGATACAGGCATACCTCAGCTAACAAAGCTTCTAACCAAGAAGCTCTTTTTTCACAGTCCTTTTTATGCCTGTCCAATGCACTTTTCTTCTTTTTTTAGTTTAGTTTTTTTAGCAGCAACAACATTCAGAGAATGGTGGAGAATAACTGGAATAGAGAAATTTTTGATGCTGGGTGATAGCAGCATGTCTGCAGTGGACGAAACAATAAATATTGAGCTGGGAAAGAGCAGGATTCTGCTCTAATTGGTACTACTGGTAGCAATGTGTGCCTGCAAAGTAACCAGCAGATAACTCCAGTATTCCTTATTGAGTATGAACAGCATAACAGAGAGAAGGAGGAGAGGACTGATAAGCCTATTTCACCAGCTACCCTAGCAGGTTTTTAAAAATCTATAAATTTGCCTATCAAAACGGAAATCATAAGAAAAAAGCAATCTGGTGAAAGCTAGAGTCAGCTCTGGATGCATTTTGGAAGAAACTTTCAGGTGGCCTGTAGAAGGTTCAAAATATTTCTGTTTATATATGCCTGATTTGATTGTTTCATTTCAAATGTGCATACTGTTAGTTTTGAATTTAACAAAAATGCTGAGACATATTGAAGTGCTATTCTTTTTTGAGGTGCAGGAACCTATCTCTATTCTTTCTATGCTATTTCTGTCTCTGATACCAAATATTATGTTAAAAAGTAACACCCAGGTGTTATGCCCCCCCCACACATCCCAAGATTGTTATGATTTAACTGGCGAATATTATTTAATTGTCACTACATTAATTGGCATTGATATAAAATGAAACCTGATATGACTGGAAGATCAAGCTGGAAAGAGGAAAATTACTGACTGTAAACATGAGATTGCAAGGCAGGTCTGCCCACACCTTGTCTAGGCACAACTGAAGTCATTGTCAGGCAGATTACAAGGCAACTCTGGAGGCACTAGGCTTATGCTGAAGCCAGACATCTCTGTGCAGAAAAGGGAAGTTCCCACCAAACTGTGATTGTTTTAATCTTGTTCCCTTATACCTGGATGTTTCCCTACTTTGTCCTCCCAACCTCTCCACAAAACACCTCTCCTTTACAACAGCCATTACCGCTTTGTCACCTAAACACTAAGACCATTAGTATGGTATGGACCTCATTTTTTGTGTTGGACCTCCCAATGTCCACTTGGCTGGGAGAGCAATTCACACCCATACCAGCAGGGTGGTTTTGGGGTATAAAAACCCCTCAGTTTTGAGCAATTCACCAGAGTCTCTTACTTTGCTGAAAGCCATACTGTCGCCTAGATTTACAAACAAGAACTGTCATTAAGTGTCCACGTAAGCCACATTGCCACTTTTCCTCACTTCTCTCTGGACCGGTAAATTATCACCAGAACCTTAAATTTCTTCTATCCACAACTTTCCTCCCTTTACCTTTGGTTAGTCCTTGTGTGAGTACATGAGTGTTTGGACCTTTTGCGCGTGTGTGTGAATATCTCAATAAAACACATTTTTAGATTACATTTTTGGAATCTCTGGCTGGTTGTTTCCTGCAAGAACCTGTAGACGTTGGTGGAAAGAACTTGTTAAGTTACTCACTCCCTCTCATGGGCCTCCTAATTTTGAGCTAATTAATTCCCCTCTGTCACATGGAGGTACTGGCATCACAGGTGGATCCTTGAGTCACCCATGTTTTGGGGTAACACAGAAACACATCTACTTCATATAACTGTACTGGACTAGATGAGAGCTCAGAAAATTCACTTGTTTTGAACAACTCCCAGAACTGATCATTCAGCTTACATGGCCAGTAGCTGTGCTAGGATTCTGGGGGCTGCAATCCAAAAATATCTTTTTCATCCTCCGGTTTAAAATAAACATTTCTTCTGATCCAAGAATCATGTCCCTTCTTAATTTCTAATAAATGGTGGTAACAAGAATAACAGCTTCAGCAATAATTTTTTTCTGCTTCTTGATATATGAACACTTCTGTACATTTGCAATATAATTGCCAGGGAAATAAAGAATGGAGTTCTTCTGTATCTTTAATAATTGTGTAGAAAAGGACAACTGCTAAAATCTTTTCCTTTATGCAGTCATTAAAGGTACAAGAGTCCTGTCCCTGATGTCACCTGGCAAGCCTAATTTGAAATTTGGAAACATGAAAGGAAGCCAGGCCAGAATCAGCAACAAGCCCTCAAAGGAGCACACGGACTGCACTCTCTCTCTCTCTCTCTTTTGCTGTGCAGTTGCTATGAAGCAGTTGCCTCGCTGCAAAGAACTCTTGGCTTTTTTGCTTACTAACATTTCGTCATTCAAGGGGAACACAGTATGTTCAGAGTTGACTGCCCAAAGGAAGTCATTGCTCCTCAGAGCTGACTTCAGGGAGCTGCCTGCTGAACAAGTGTGTGTCTTTTGAATGCTGCTTTAAAAAAATTAGTGGAAAAAAGAGGGGAAAAACACTATGGACTAAGTGTGCAGCCTTGCTAAGTGGCTGCAAACTAACCTAATGTACAAACACTTAGCCCAAAACAGATGGATGAGGACCTATTTTAACAGATAGAGAGATAGAGAGATGAGGAAAGAAAGAAGACTGTTATTTGTTTTTTGTTGTTGTTATTGTTGTGCCCTTCTTCTTACAACAACTTTCTGGGCTTACTCTCTCAGCCTATAAAGCTTAAAAACTCTTAGGATAGATCCACACTGAATGTTTATAACAGCTTGATAGCACTTAAACGATATGTGGAATTTGTAGTTTGGTGAGGTACTTAGACATCTGTGCTAGAGAATTCAAGTGTAGTGGTTCTCAAACCTCGTGTTCCAAACATTTTCAACTTCAACCTCCAGAAGCCCAAACTAGTATAGTCAATAGTTAAAGACTGTGGGAACTGAAGTCCAAAATACTTGGGGGACGAAAGAATGAGAAAATCAGCTCTAGTATACGCCCCAGAACTGTAACAATAGAGCTTTCTTGCAGATCATTCTACATCAGAGCTTTCCAAATTTTTCACGTTGGTGACGCACTTTTTAGAGATGCATCATTTCACAAGACAGTAATTCAGTTTTACTAGCAAACCAGAGGTTAAACTAACCCCTTATAAGAGATACAGACACATACAAAAGTTGCAATAACAAACTGTATGGGGATACAACATATCTCATGAAAACCTTTCATATATTTTTTAAAATATATGATTTATAAATAATAACATACATTTCCAAGATTGTAGGCGACACACCCTGCACACTTCAGGCGACATACTAAGCGTGTCGCAGCACACCATTTGGAAAGCCTGTTCTACATATTTACCCAATCTACACATTCCAGGATCTTGTAGGGTAGAGCCATGATAGTTAAAATTGCAGTAATGGTGTAATAGTGTTACCAGGCCATACACCGCCACATTTTGATATGGTCTAATTGGCAAAATATATTAATTTGCAGATGTGTTGGCATAAAATATAAAGTATATACACTGACTGGAAGCCATGTGGAAGCAGGGACTCTTACTGAAAAACAGGGTAACCCCAGTGTGGTCAGGTCAAAAGTTCACTGAAATTAGCCAAGAAAGCCTGACTTAATGGCTCTGAGCTAATCCTATCAACAGCGAACCTCAGAAAACAATAAGGTGCCCAGGTGCAGAGGCAAGGACCCCTGCAGTGTGCATATCCCACTGCAGCTTGGGCCAGAAACCCCTGTTACTTCCGGTATGGCACCCTGGGTGAGGACCCCCAGATATCATTTTGATATCATCTAATTCGGCCTTGGCTGGACTGGCTTGCAGTTCCCACACTCCACGTGTTTGCGAGGTCCTCCGGACAAGCACAGGGCATGAGTGCAGCCACTAATGGTTTTATATTCCAGACTCTATTGAGGCCAGCAGCCTAAACTCCGCTCCCAGCTTCAGGGGACTTTCAGCCACAAACTCCACAATAGCCGCCTGGCTCTCAGCCGAGCTACTCTTTTATGTGGGGCCATCAACGTCCCAGCCACGCTATTGTCTTCAAACACTAATCCAATCACGTTAAACTTGACCTTCCCAAATCCTTTGTCCAGCACCAAAACTCCTTTTGTTCTCACCTAGCTTGCCATAGCCAAAAGGCACAAACTCCTCTATAAAAACCCCTAACTTTCAAACGGTCTTCGGATCACTTTGGACTGCCATCCTGCCTTGCTGCCGGTTGTCTAAGGGACTCCCCTCAGCTCCCCAGGCTGAGCTTTCTTCCCCGGAACCCCTCTTCTCTCCAGGACTATGAGATAGGTCATATTGCCTTTCCCAAACAAACCTCTGTTTCTATTTCTCAGCTAGTTAATTTATGTTTCATCCTTCATGTTTCTGTCTTTAATAAAAAATTGTCTGTTATTTGGAAAACCTTGTCTAGCTGCTCTCTGCCCCGCCGCTGTATACATTGGGTTTAAGGATCCTTGCAAAGTTACCCAGCCTCTCGCTAGCTAAAACAGTGCTCAAACTAATTTCCCCAATTTGGTATTTTATTTGGCAATCTGGGCACCCCTTCCGGGACCCCCCCCAAAATACAGGGTAACACCCCCACTCAACCAAGACATTGAAACCATGAGCACCATCCACACCCCATTGTCTGTGTTGCAACTCCCATTGTTCACTGGGCGGGGAGAGCAATTAACTCATACCCCTTCAGGGAGAGAAATACAGTATATAAACCGTTGGTTTTGAGGAGTCAGATGCAGTCAGATGAAATACTGGGCCCCACTATGTTGCTCTGAATCCTGATCTGTCTGCCCTTAGACACATTTCAAGCTCTTCACTACTCTTCTGGAATGGTAACTATAGAACCCCAAAACCCCTCAGCCTTTCTCTCTCAATTTTTCCTGCCTTTATCTTTTAGTTAGCTCTTGTGTGAATGTGTGACTGTATGTATCTTGTGTGCATGCATGAGTGAATTCCCCTCAATAAAACATATTTTTAACTTACTTTGGAATCTTTGGGTGGTTCTTTTCCTGCATGAGCCCATAAACATTGGTAGAAAGGTCTCACTAATTTACCCCCCTCTCACAAGCCTCCTCTTTGAGCTAATTCATTCCCCACTTCCACAGGGAGGTATTGACATCACAGGGTGGCCTGTGTGGCACCTACATTTTGGGGTAACATAGATGCATACTTAGTGAGAAGTAAGTCCCATTAAGTAAAAAAAAAATCCTGTTATTGTGTCATGTTGAGATAACAGTGCATTAAACTACTGTAAGGCATTTTTTGAACCAGCATGGTGTAGAAGTTGAGTGTTGGATTAGAACTCTGGGAAACTAGGGTTTGAATTCCTGCTCAGCTATGGAAATATGCTGGGTGACCATGGGCAAGTCACACTCTCTCGGCCTCAGAGGAAGGCAATGGCAAAGGCACTCTAAACAAATCTTGCCAAGAAAACCTTGTCATCTGAAGTTAACAATAAGTTGGAAATGATGAGAAGGCACACAACAACAGCAAAGATACTGTTCAGAGTGATGCATAGCGGCTAGTGGGAGAGGACTAGAGAAGTCTAGGGTTGCCAAGTGACCCTTATCATAAAGGATGCCCCCTATTTGAAGGCCAGAAAACTTGTTTCTAACCGGAATGGCAGGTGTCCTTTTATTATAAGGGGTGTCTGCTCTTGGAGGCTTGGAAATCTTTTCCTTTTATCTAGACTAAAATGCCAGGATTACGGAATCCTGAGGTCTGTATTTTGGTGAGTCACTAGAACTCTCTGGCTGAGCTTTCTAAATGTCTCACAAAACTACAGATTCCAGCATACCATAGGATGTTGCCATGGCAGTTAAAGTGGAATTGTAACACTATAGTTGCATTGTGTGAATGAGCCCCAGGTTTTCTCTTGATCCAGGGCCCAGCTGCCCTTAGTTCCTTCTACTGCAGTGGCATTTGAGGGTACTCAGTCAAACCCCACAGAAGCTGTTAATCTTTGTTAGAAGACATTTAAAAAATGTAAGGAACAGGGAAAGAGGCTTGTGAGTGCTAACAGAATGCACTGTGATCCTTTTGTAGTGTTTTAATTCACAGTATTAACCTGTTGCTAGGCATCAAGTTACTTCTGCAACAAGCCATAGTTTTTAACCTCATCTGTACGGATTTTTAAAAGCAAGTAACATGTATTGAATGTTTTATGCAGTATTTTCTAACCCTCTTAGGAATTCCAATATATTTCCAGTATATTTAGACAGGCTGTGGGTCAGTGGTGCAAGAAATCTCTCATCTTCAGACCTTGGCCTACCCTGAGGTAGCATGAGGTAGCAGAATCCTGAGGTGATAGAGTGGACTGTGCCACTTTTGATTGTAGGGTGAGAGTTTTTAAAAAGTATTTATTTATGAGTGTTGCTTCATACTAAAGTGGGTAGTCAAAGATCAGACCCTTTCGGTTAGGAAAAAAGTAAATGTTTATTGTGCACAATGTCCCAGTGAGATACTTCTCAAAAGTCTGGGCCCCGCCTCCTTACATTCAGAGCAATTTATACATCTCCAATACAAATACATCACATGGTCAAGAAAAGAAAACTGACACGTACAAATGGCTCCCACCATTCTCCTGCGTAATCTTACAAATGTAACAAAGCATAGTGAGTCACATTCCATCCTCCCTAACATTCTGTCTCACAGAGTACCATTGTATTCCTTTCATACACAGAGAGATTTCAATTGCAGAGGAAATTAACTAATTTTCCTCACTTCCTGAGGTCATCTAGGCTGACCCGAAGCTGCACATCCATTTCAATACAACAGTTTCCCTCAAATAGGGGAAAACTTAACACATCAGAGAGAGAAGTTACAGTCCAATATGCTTCCTGTTGTGCTATTTTTTTCTATTTGTGAGGAGTTTTTTGTTTGCTTGCTTTTTAATATAAGGGAGCTTTCAGTTGGATTCTTCACCTGCAGTTTGCACTGGTATGTACCCTCCGACATTTCACAGATGAAAACTGTGACGCATGTGGCCAAGCAACATCAGAGCAACAAGGACATTGTTATAGCCTCACTTGCTGGCAAGAGGGAGGTAAAAAAGTCATCTTCCTTGTAGCCTGGTCAGAAGCTGAATGGATCCCTTCACCCAATCCAGCTGCTGGCTCTTAAGGTGGGCCAGGGTGGCACTTACGTGGTTTTACAGTAAGGTATGTTGTCTTACTAAATACAGAGCAGATACAGATCTGTAACTCTGGGTTACAAATCCATGACTGAATGCTAGTCATTGTTTAATGTACTAAGTTGTAAACCCCCTTGGATGAACGCCAGGGTAGAAATATTTTAAGATCTCCACATGTGATTGGCTTTCTTAATTGGACATTATAAAAACTTTATAATAATGATAAAAGTACTAAATTATGGTGGTGACTGTTGTGGTAATTATTTTCATCTCCCCCTAACTATACTACAGGTGATTAACAGAATCTCACTTTCTTCCGTGTTACTTATTTCCAAATAAGTCTATCAGCCTGTAGCCTTACAGTCACCAAAACGATAACAAAATGTCAGAACAAAATGAAAAGATAATTGTTTAAAACACACCATCAATCTGAAGCAGGGATTCTCAGCAAGAGTTCAGGAGAACCCTGGGATTCTGTGAGGTTACTTGGGGTTCTGCCTGAGACTGAAAAAATATATAAACTTTTCTTTTGACCTGTAAATATAATATTTTTTATGCAACGGTTTCCCTGTACCTGAAAATTATTTCCAGAGTTCCTCCAGGGTAAAAACTAAAGAGAGACTGGTTTAAAAACTGCAAAAAATGGATTAAAACAGTATAGTAAAGCAAATCCAGCTACCCACCAATTAAATCCTAAACAATTTCAAAACTCTGGAAAGTCCCACTGAAATATATTAAATCATCTATTTAATCTGACCTGTTGCTAGTCCATATTAAAGTCTGTTTGGAGTTGGCTACCAGCATTGCCTAGTAATCAAGCTAAACCCCTTAAGAGCTTATTTCTCTTCAAATAATGAAGGAATTTACTGCAAGCACAGTACATAGTTGCCTACCTATTCATGAAACCAGGCAAGCAGGGCAGGAGATTAGACTTAATTTTTCCAGTGCTCCCAGACAGGTGGATCTCTTCAAGGGAAGACAAAAGAATTTTAACCCCAAAACCCTTCTCTCTGATCAGAGCCTTGAAAGACCAGGGCCTACATCAAAAGGAAGCAAGTTGTTAAGCAATTTTGAACGCTGGTATACCAGCAGGAGGCCCATTTTCAACCTTTCCCTGCAATCCTAGCCTCCTGTCCTTTTTTTTTTTTTTGTCTTTTTTTTTTCTGGTCTGGCCTCCTTGCAGCTCATTCACTTGATCTCCCACAAGTTGCAATAAGAGAAAAGAGAAAGAAGTAGGGACAGCTGGTGGCTTCCATGTCAGTGGGATGGAAAATCCATTCTAAGTTTCACGCTGAATTTACAGGAGTTATCCAATTTGCTGAACCTATTTGGGGGACAGCTGAGAAGCTCCTTTAAAATTTTGGAGCAGAACCCAAAACAATTTCTTTGCTCCACAGACATGGAAGCCTCCAGCCATCACTACAAGGAAGAACAGCTTCCCCTTCCCTCTCCTTCTGAGCCAGACTTCCCCAATCCAGAGCTCTCTGGACACATCAGACTTCAAATCCCATCTTGCCCAGGCAGCATAGCCGGGGTGATGGGATTTGTAATCTAACCTATCTGGGTTGAAGAAGGCTGTTCTAGGCAATGAGACAAACTGAGCAGAGAAAGGGAAGACAACTGAACAGGCAGTGGTACGTGGTGAAAAGGATATGGGCCAAATCAGGCAGGGTTACCAGCTCATCAACATCCCATTCATCAGGATAAAACCTGAGACCAGGGAGTAGAGCTTTGTAATGTCACAGAGATGGGACAGGCAAGGGATGGAAGGTGGGCCCTGGTTCTATTGGTTGTGGAAAATGGTAAGAGGGCAGACTTAAAATGTGGGTGAGATCTGGTTAAATCTGGTTGATCTTTCATAGAGAGGTGAGACTGGTACCCTCCCTGCTATCATTCTGTGGACAGATGAAGATCATTTTTGATTCAGAACACCTTTGAAAGTGGATTGCTCAGGGGGAAATGGCCTTTCAATATGGACTGTCCTGCTTATTTGTTGTTTTCTTTTTAATGGTAGTGCTTGTAACTGCTTTTTAATTCTATGGTTAGTTTAATTATAACTAATTTCTGTATAATATAAACTTTAAAGTTGTCTGTGTTTTAACCTTTGTAAGCTGCTTCAGGTTCTGGATTGGATGAGGATAAGGGTAAGGATGATTATATCAACCCAGAGGCAAGGGGAAAAGCCAAGTAGTTGCTACCAGTCTCACTAGGGTCATTCTGCACTGGACTGTTATGGTGATATTATTCCACTTTCAACATCCTATGGAATCTTGGGGTTTGCAGTGTAGGGAGGAGCCTCAAAGGCTCCTCCCTAAACTGCAAACCCCAGGATTCCATAGGAAGTTGAAAGTGGAATAATATCACCATAACAGTCCAGTGCAGAAATGGCCTAGGATTCACATCCTGTGTGGCATTCTTTACAGCACCCACACACTTGGGGAGTTGTCCTGTTACCCTGTATTGTGGGGGTCCCAGGAGGGATGCCCAAATAACCAAACAAAATGCAAGATGGGGAAATTAACTTGAGCACTCTCTTAAGCTAGCGAGAGGCAGGGTAACTTTAGCTGGGATCTTTAACCCTATGTATACAGCGTCAGGTCAGTAGAGCAGCCAGACAGTTTTAAAAGAGTAAAAATAATATTAAAGGACAAACAACGGAAAAGACACCACATGCACACAGCTAACTAGAAATTAGAAAGAAGAGTTTTCGGGAGGAATGGGTGATACACCTTGTCTCGTAGTCCTGGAGAGAAACAGAGGATTGCAGGGAGGAAAGCTCAGCGCGGTTCGCTGAGGGGAGCTCTCTGGACGAACCGACAGCAAGGCTGGATGAAACTCAGGAGCAATCCGAGGAGTCCTTGGAATTGGGGGGTTTTATAGGGTGGATTGTGCCTACAGGCCATGCCATGCTCGGTGAGAACAAAGGAAATTTGGAGCAGGACAAAGGCGTTGGAAAAGGTCAGGTTTTACATGATGAGCTTAGCGCTGGATGACAATAGTATAGCCAGTATGCAAATGGCTCAGCATAAAGAAAGTGCTGGCTCTCGGCTGAGCACCTTTGTGTAAAGTTGCGCTTAAGCAAGGTGTGTCTGCAAGAAGATGGTCCCTGAAGCAACAGAGAGGCATTAATCTGCCTGCCTAAATGGGGATTGGAATGTCCAACCATTAACGGCCGCGCCTGTTTACGTGCTTGTCCGGTGGCCCTTGCAAACACGCGGAGCAGGGTGGCAGAGAAAGGTCAAATGAAGGCCAAATAAGTTTGATATCAAGAGATATCTGGTGCTATCACCGGGCATGTCAGAACCGTGGTAACAGTCCCAGAGCCTATCCTGCTGCTAGGGCTTGTGTGAAGCTTGTGACCAGCCCAAGGAATTTTTCCTCAGTCCCTTTGCTACCACTTTTCCCACAAAAAAAGAATGGTCATAGGTCGTAATGCTGGCACTCTACTCCCTGCCTTGCTCCAATGGTGTGTGTGTGGGGGTCCAAATGCATACAGACATCCATGGGCTCTGCCCCCCCCCGTCTCCTGAAGACCAGGAGCCTATGTGTGGTCCCAGAGACTTCTGGAAGTTTCACACAGTGAGGCAAGAAAATACGTGAGACCATCATAAGTATACCTGTTATTGAGTGGAAAACAAATGAATACATGTGTGTATGTGAATGTATTTTTGACTTGCTTTCTACTTGGCATAGAAAGTTGCCATGTCTGTTAACCATCCCTTTTGCATGCCTTTGGGCTTTTAGCCTCACTATAGTGAAATTCAGGCCAATTTTCTGCCCCTGGAGCTAGCAAACAATTGGGGAGCACCTATGGCTTTGCTCACCCTGGTGTAAGGAGAATATTGGCCATCGTTCACCATAAGCCCAGGAGGAGCCTATGCTAAAAATCTGCCTTAGAGTGGAGCAAGCTTATACCCACACAGAGCACACATAGCATATAGAGTGCCATTAAATTGTTTATGAATTGGTAACAAAAAACTTCCTGGGGTGCCTCCTTGGCGTTTGTCACTACAGTGGAAGAAAAACGCATTTTTGATCAGCGCACATTGGCTTTTGATTATTTTAATTTTTCCTATTAACTGTCCTGGTATGGGAAATCTCTCTCTCCCTCTCCCTCTCTCTCTCACAGCTGCATTAGTCAGCTTTGTCAATCCTCTCGTCTCAGAGTATCCATAGGACAAGACCAGAATGCATGCTGTACAGGCAAAGGTATCTGGGTTCCATACCACCTCTCCTCAGGTGGGGCTGGCAGTGTGTGTGTGTGTGTGTGTGTGTGCAAGTCTTCAATTCACCTGTTGACTTAGGACAACTCCATGAGTTTCATAGGGTTTGATTATACATGGAATACCCAGAGGTGGTTTGCCATTGCTTTCCTCTGAAATATAGCCCACAGCACATGATATTTCTTGGTGGCCCCCTATCCAAATACCGACCGGGTCCAACTGTGCTTAATTTTCATGGGATCTGATGCTTCTGGGTGTATCCACACTGCAGTTATAGCAGTTTGATCCCACTTTAACTACCATGGCTCTGTGCTATAGAATCCTGAGATCTGTTGTTTAGTGAGGTGAGGTACTTAGAGTTTTTTGCTAGGAACATAGTGCAACAGAGTGGCATAGACCTCTATAGTCAAGAAAATGCTAGGTATAGTGTACATTTCAGAATTCCATAGGATGGAGCAATGGAAGTTAATGTGAGATCAAACTGCTATAATTATGCAGTGTACAGTAGATATATCCACAGAGTATTTAGGCCATTTTATTGTCTAAAACCTGGAAGAACCACAGCTAGTCCAAACAGGCAGGAGTAAAATACCTGGACCAGTGTCTGCCTATGTGCTAGCCTGCTTCCACCTTAATTTGCAGAAGGTAGTTAACCTTCCTCTAAAAGGCATCTACTTTTCCAAATTCCCACCCATTCAGACTCCTGATACTTTTGCAGCCCTAAGACGTTTCTGTGAAAAGAAGAGAGAGGAGCCGGTATGCAGATAGAGAGCCAAATGGAGGGCAAAGTAGGCGTAGCATCTTCTCTTTAGTGGGCATGAGCAAAAGAAAGAAAGAAAAGAAAGAAATGAAATGTGATGAAATGAAAAATGACATTAGGTAAGTTTTGTTGTTGTTTGCCACAGGTCAACTTCGACTAATAGAAAGCCCCTAAAGGAGAGACCTCCAGGAGCTGCCCTGCTCAGGTCTTGCAAAGGCAGGGCTGTGGTTTCCTTGACTGAATCAAGCCACCTTTAGTTGGTCTCCCTTTCCCCCCTTCCACATTATCGTTTTTTCCAATGAGTCACATCCTCTCACGATATTGGCCATCTCCGCACCTGACTGTTACAGCGGTGTGATTCCACTTGCAATATCCTATGGAATCCTGGGGTTTGCAGTTTCGGGAGAGGCTGGCCGGCCGGCCCCTCCCGAAACTGCAAACCCCAGGATTCCAGAGGATGTTGAAAGTGGAATCATCGCGCTATAACAGGCTCGTGCGGAAATGGCCACTGTCTCATGATACGACCCAAACACTGACAGCCTCAATTTGGTCATCTTGGTTTCTAAGGAGAGTTCAGACTTGGTTTGCTTTAGGACCCCTTCATTTGTCCTTTTAGCAGTCCAGGGTATGTATGCCGAGAACGCCCCTCCAGCCCCACTTTCGTGTCCATTCTTTTCCTGCTAGCTTCCTTCACTGCCCAGCTTTCACACCCGCGCATAGAAACCTAAGCCTGCGCAACACGATATCAAGGTCACAGGGAGGAACCCCGCGCGGCCCCCCACCTCCCAGCCGAAGTAACTTGTCAGTTCCCTTTAGAAGCTGAAGCAGGGGTTGGCTTTCTATATTTTGAATGGGGTCCGTAATTGGAATAAGTTACCTCTTATAATGGCGAGAGGCCTGGAAGCCATGTTACCTCTTATAATGGCGAGAGGCCTGGAAGCCATGCCCTATGAGGATAGACTTAGAGAGCTGGGTATGTTTAGTCTGCAGAAGAGACGGTTAAGAGGGGACATGATAGCCCTGTTTAAATATTTGAAGGGATGCCACGTAGAGGAGGGAGAGGGCTTGTTTTCTGCTGCTCCAGAGACCAGGACAAGGAGCAATGGATTCAAGCTGCAGGAAAGGAGATTCCACCTGAACCTCAGGAAGAACTTCCTGACAGTCAGGGCTGTCCGGCAGTGGAATCTGCTGCCTTGGAGTGTAGGGAGTCTCCTTCCTCGGAGGTTTTTAAGCAGAGGCTGGATGGCCATCTGTCGGGAGTGCTTTGAGGGTGTTCCTGCATGGCAGGGGGTTGGACTGGATGGCCCCTGGGGTCTCTTCCGACTCTACCTTTCTATGATTCTGTGATTCTCCCGCTTGCCCCAAACCCCCTCCTGCTCCCTCCCCGACCCTGCGCCGCCTTCCCGCCCGAAGCCCTCGGATGTTCTGCTTTGGGCCGGCGAGAGCCAGCGGCGCATGCGCTTCTCTCTGCGAGGAGGCCAGCTGGGCTCTCGGGCGGCTCCGGAGGCAGAGCGGCTCGGGCTTCGGTCGGGGGAGACTCCATCCCAGCGCCCAGGCGAGGAACAGCGCGATGGCCGGGGAAAACCAGCACCAGACCCTCCGGAAGAGCATCGCGGCTCAGCAACCGGCCCCTCCGGCCCAGCCTCCGCGCTCCCAGCAGCAGCAGCCCCACCAGCAGCCCCGGCAGCAGCCCCCGCTGGGGAGGACCCCGAGCGCTCCCCAAGACGCCTCGGAAAGGGTCACCCTGAAGAAAGAGATCGGCTTGGTCAGCGCCTGTGCCATCATCATTGGTAAGCAGGAGGGGGCGCGGGACCGCGATCGGGGTGCCTCGCGGCGCCGGGTGAAGTTCGGCTGGTCTTTTCAGGCGCGGGGGGAGCGGGAGGCAAGAGGAAGGCAGCGTTGCTTGTTACACAAGCCCGGCTTTGAACGGACTACTGGCAGAAAGTTTGGCCATTTCCGCACTAGCTTGTTATAGCGCGATGATTCCACTTTCACCATCCTCTGGAATCCTGGGGTTTGCAGTTTCGGGAGGGGCCGGCCGGCCCCTCCCGAAACTGCAAACCCCAGGATTCCAGAGGATGTTGAAAGTGGAATCATCGCGCTATAACAGACTAGTGCGGAAATGGCCTTTGTTTGCTTCCTTTTCTCCCAGGCGCAAAGCACCCCTCTAAGAGAGAGTAAAGGGGGAAGCAAGAGGAGCGTGGCTTGTATCCCTCAGCGAGGTTTTGCTGGACCTCTTTGGCTGGTGGGGTTTTTTTTTCGTTTTTGTTTTAGTATGCTGTGAATCTAGATCTGGACCTAGAAATCTGTTTATTTCCCAGCAAAGCAGAATGAATGACGCAAGATGCTCCTATGATCACTATCATTTTTCATTATTTATTGTCATTATCTCAGTTTCACAGTCTACTAGGCGTTACTAGAATTTTGGATCATGGGGAGTATACCTATGGGAGTCCGAATGAAGGCATGATCTTCCAGTAAGAATTGCACCCTCCATGAAATCTTCCTTCACTCTCCAAAATTCTAGTATTGCGGAGAGGGAACAATGAAAACCATTCACACCTAGTACTCTGTGTTCACATTCCCTTGGTGAATTTAATGGCGGGGAGGGGCACAGGAGAGGCAATGCCTTCTCCTCACACTCCACCCTGCAGTTACCCCACTCCTGGACCATCAGTGATTAGGAATTAGTGAGATATCATTGGGTAATGGAGCATGTTCCAAGTGCCGTAACTTTTTCTAACTCTGCTATGGTTATACTTTCTGTGGCCATTTCTGTGCCAATTTCTCGTTCCATTTAAAGTTTTCCCTGGAACCCCTTTCACCACTGGAACCGCAACTATTTTCTTTTCTCAGCTGTTTTGTTTCCCAGAACATATACCTGAAAAAATTGTTGAAAACAATGAAATAAATTATGGGACTTTAAGAGTCAAACTGATAAAACCCGATAAGAATATAATATGCCAACGATAACTATGCATGTGAGGAGGAGGAGGAGGAAGTGTGATTATGCTTTCTCCTGTTATTCTGTAGTGTTCAGTTTTCATTTCTCTCATTGATTGGAAACAAGGAAAGGGAGAGAGAGAGAGAGACACAGAGAGAGAGAGAGAGAGAGAGAGAAAGTAGCGCAGCAAGCTAGTAAATAAATGGTAGTCAGATCTGTTCTACCAGGTAGATCATGGGCAGGATAGACAACTAATAGGTTGAATTCTGCTCAAAATGTTTGGGCTGTTTCAGATATTTTGTTGCTTGTTGTTGTGCACCTTCAAGTCATTTCCAACTTATGGCCACCCTAAGGCAAATTTGTCTGCAGTTTTCTGAGGCTGAGAGTGTGTGATATACCCAGAATCACTTAGCCTACAACCTGGCTATTAAAATGGAGCCGGGGAGGACAACAGGTGAAGTCAATGCTTTAATTTCACGTATTTCTACAGGATGACTTAAAAGCAAAATCTTAGGTATAAACATGGCTTTGGACTCAAGGGTGGATGGATGTATTACCAAAACAGAAGTAGATCGTTTTGTTTCTAAGTCAAAGAGCCCACAGACTCTCTCATAGCACAGTTCATGGAATGGAGGGAGAAAGAAAGGAAGCCAGCTTTTTCATTTATCAGTTCTGATCATGGCAATCCACGGGTACTTCAAGCAATGCCCTTGTTGGTCCTCTACAGACCAGACTTGGATGGCAGCAGGTTGCACAATTCTGTTCATAGTTTACTGTGTTTTAACTTTTGTACATTTGAATGGTGTGAACTTTTACGTGCATCTGTTTTAAAGAAGCCCTAAGGCTGCGGAAAAGGCAGGATATAACAAAAAAGGGCAACCTTGTTTGTTTGTGTGCACATAATAAATTTGTGTCATAATGGGTGACATCCTGTTAGTGACTAAGCAAGGTGTAAATCCAATGTACACTTGTGTAACCCTTTTGAGGAGTGTGTATGAAGAGATCAGAAATCTCTAACAACTCCATGCAAAAAATTCCCCTCAAATTCCCATTTTAGCTGCTGAAGTCCCCATATCATGGCCATTTACTGGCTGGTGGGAAGTGGGGAGGGCACCAGGGAAGCATCCAGCTGTTTCAGTATAGCAGGAAGTACAGCAGTGATATCACCCTCCAGGAGCTCCAGAAGACACCTGGAAGGTCCTGTAGGATACCTTGTTACTAGATTAAACTGAAAAACAAAGAGACTGGCCCAAGGTCATATTTGGAAGTAAATTTCATTATACTTTCAGATACCAAATACAGGCCTCACTGATCTTAGTCTGGCACTCCTAGGACCCTTCCACACTATATAATTATAGCACCATGATTCTACTTCAACTGCCATGGCTTCATCTTGTAGAATCCTAGCATTTGTAGTTTGGTGAAGCACTAGAGCTCTACGGCTGACAGTTCCAAATGCCCCTCTCTAAACTGTAAATCGACAGATCCCAGTGGATGGAACCATGACTATTGTAGTGAAATCAGAGAGCTATAAATGTGTAGTGTGAATGGGCCCACAGAGAGATTAGACTGGCACCATCTTTGCTGCCTTTCCACAAGCAGGTAAAGATTTTTGTTTGTTTGTTTCAGTAGACTGAACTGACTGTTCAAGGGAAGTGGGCCCTTACTCAGTGTGCTGTATTGCCTATTTGTTTTCCTTAACGGCTATATTTTGCATTGCTTTTAATTTTATTGATAATTCAATTATACTTTTATCTTTTGTACGATGCAGTCTTTAGAAGATTAATTTACTCTCTTGGTTCAAACTTCAGGCACTTTTTTACCACCTTACGAGCAGAAGCTGTTCTACCTAACATGCCTTCTTGGTCTTATATTACAACCATATAGCTCTGCGTTATTTTTGTGGTTTGACTAACACTTAAGCAACCATTCTGTCCCAAACTAGATTGGGAGAAAAGTGAAGCCTTTGTACCTGGAGAGGCTTCATTTTTCAATGAGGGTACTGCAGATCAGAAGAAATGATGATGATAACATCATAAGCCAAGGAGTGTAATTCTTAAAGCCCTTCAAAGCTCAAGACTACTGTTTGTAGAGCAGATTGTGACAGCCTTTGTAGGTGGTTAATAGGTTTCGCAGGGAGTGTTATGCCTAAAAAACCCCTGCAAAACTTATCTGATCAGACATGATAAGGAAGGGGAAAAAAATCTGTGTCCTGAGAACAATTTTGTCATAACCTTTTTGACTATCTTTAAAATGTTTTTATACCCTATTAGCCCAAAGGTTCCCAGAGTGCACAAAAAAACTGAAACCAGTTTCCTTTTGAAAAAATATTACTAAACTTACTTTATCCATATATATATATATATATATATATAAGAGAGAGAGAGAGAGAATCTATAGCATAATATACATATATACACATACTGTGTATATATATATATATATAGTATCTATACACACACACACACACACACACAAACTCTAAAACAACAAAGAAGGAACAGTCAAAGCAATTTCCAAAATAGGCTAATGACAGCCAGGTTTAAACACATGAAAATACTAAAATATTTCAAAGAACTGGGCAACATCTTGTGCCAAAAAAAGTCAAATGAGGTGAGATTTCCTTGGAAGGTCATTCCAAAGCCAGGGTACTACAGTAGAAAGGACCTTGGGTGTTCACACAGTTCACTTTCCAAGCTAGAAGAATACCAAGGGGGACTTCTGAGAATGATTTCAGGATCTAAACTGCTTCATGCAAGAAAAGATGGTCCTCGAGCTACTGTGGCCCACAGCCATATCTCTGGACCATGGAGGAGGAATGTGTTACCTCCAGATATTGTTAGACTGCAATCCACATCAATCCTAGTCAACACAGTCAATGGCAGTTGCAGTCCATCCCTTCTGTAGACTTGAGCTGTAGTCCACTGCATCACTCCTGGAGAGCAAGGCTCACTGAGAGCAGTTGAGACCTATTTTGAGAAAGCAAATATAGCATGGATGGGCAACTGCAAAATAAGTGGGATATCCAGGTGGGTGTTTATCTTTGCAACTTTTTCCTATTCTAAGGTTTATTACTGGTGGGTTCTTCCTGTGCTTTCACTTTGATATTGCTTCTAAATGTGCTCATGCCAGGGTAGACTAATTATTAAATGCACTTTAAATTTAAATTTCCAGTTTGTTTGTTTTTAAGAACAGTTTAGGACTCCAAGAGGGCCAGATTAAGCACCAGGACTTGGAGGTCTCTACCCCTGATTTAGAAAGTGCTTAAGCGTGTTCAGGATGCCTCACATAGATTATATTTTATTAATCTGTTAAATCCCAAAAGAGCTCTCACACAGTAGAGGGCAAAGGCTTATTCTGTGCTGTTCTAGAGGGCAGGAATCAAATTAGATTTCATGGGCTTAAGGATAGGAGAGTAGATTGCATTTGAGTTATGTGTGATTTCTAGAATCTTGCAATAATGCATATGTTACTCTAATCCAAAAGAAAATAAAGATCCCATAGGTGGCAAGAATTATAGATCCATTTCTTTACTCAGTGTTGATTATAAGATTTTCATGTCTATTTTAACAGAAAAATTAAAGAAGATTCTAGAAGGACATATTCACAGTGACCAATTAGGTTTTTTCCCAAAAAGATTGCTAAGAACCAACATGCTAAACATGCTAAATCTGATTGAACATTACAATAAACATCAAGATTGAAAATTAGGACTGATATTCATTGATGCAGAGAAAGCCTTTGACAACATCAATTGGCAATTTAAAATATTAAAAATAATGAATTTAGGACAATTTTTTAATAATTGGATTAAAGTTTATATGAAAGCCAGAAAGTGCAAATCCTAGTTAATAGAAAGAAAACTAGAACTTGTTCAATTAAAAAAAGGAATCGTCAAGGATGCCCACTTTCTCCTTTACTTTTATTAATAACATGAGAAATTCTAAACAATAAGATAAGAAATGATCCAGGAATAAAAGGAGTATATGTCAAAGGCAAAACATACAAAGTCTGAGCTTTCATCAACAATTTAGCAATTTCATTGGATTATCCTTTAAAGAGTATGCAGAGATTACTAGAAATAACTGAAAAATATGGCAAAATGGCAGGTTTAATAATAAAGAGAGAAAAAACAGTGATGATAGCAAAAAAATTAACAAACAAAAATCAAATTTCAAAGTAGAATAGAAAATAAGATATCTGGGCATATACTTAACTAAGAAAATTTCTGAATTATTGAATCATAACTATTAAAAATGGAATGAAATCAAAAAAGATCTTTAAAGACAGGAAAAATTAAATCTATCATTCACAAGAAGAATGTCAGTGAGTAAAATGAATGTGTTCCCAAAATTATTTTCTTGTTTCAAAATATCTCAGTTATAACAAACAAATCATCCTTCAAAAATGGAATAAAGATTTATCCAAGTTTCTTTGGGCTGGAAAGGAGCCCAGAGTAAGATGGAAACTGATTCATGATGCCAAAGAGGTATGTGTGTGTTAGGTTTTCCTGTTTTAAGATTATAACAAGATACATGCACTGGTTTTTGGATATTAGACTGCATATTGCTCCAAAACAAAAGAACACTACAACTTGAAGCCTTCAATTTATAAATGGGATAGCATGCTCTTGATATCAGAAAAATAAAGAAGTGAAAGAATTTAAGAACCATCAAATTAGAAGACCCCTCCTCAAGATCTGGGAGATTTATAAAGATAAATTGTACACTAGAATACCGCACTGGGTATCCCCTCATGAAGTATTTCATAGAAATGAAAAAACTGCCCAAGATAAATGGATAACTTAAAAAGATCTGACCAAACAAGTAGGGGGAAAATTACAGCTAAAAACAAGTGATGAATTACTAACAGAAGTAATTGATTGTTCATGGTTATTATATAAACAATTGTCAGCAATATTCAAAACCAGTTCAGATTCTGAAGGCCTAGAATATAATAAAACAGAATTTGATGAAATTGTATATTCAGAAGAAAGTCATGTGATCATTATAAACTTCTGTTAAAAATAGACATGGAATCAGAAGCAATAAAAAGACGTGATTAATTGGGCACAGATTTTCAGACACACAATTCAGATAGAACGCTGAAGCAGGAAGATGGAATATAAATGTAAAATTTATTAAATGCCATCGTTTGTGAGAGAATTATTTCAAAATGTTTTACAGATGGTATTTAACACCAGAAAGAATTGAAAAAATGGAAAAGACAGTGAATGATAAATGTTGGAAATGCCAAGAAGAAAAAAGAACCATCTATCATATGTGGTGGCTTTGCAACAAAACTAGAAAATTTTGGGAACAAATCCATATGACAATAACTGTGAAATTTCCAATGAAACTGGAAATATATTTATTACATATGTTAAATGCCATAGATGATCAAATTGTGAAGGAACATAGTAAAATATTACTCTTTATGACAACACCTGCCAGAATCATCTGTGCTCAAAAAAGGGAAACTGATCCACTTTCATCAGGCTATTAAAACTATATGATTTGTTGGAAAAGTACAAGCTGACCATATTACTGAGTGAAGGGAAAGATAAAATGTTAAGACAGCTTCAGAAAAGAATAGGAATATTTGATTAAGATTTGTTTGAGGTTAGATATGGTCTTAAGTCTCCAGCTTTATGGTTTAGATCCAGAGCTTGGAAAAGTAATTCTTTGGACTTTAGCTCCCCAAATCCTCCAGCCATTATGGTTATTGCCACTGCTGGCTGGGTGATTTGAGGATTCGTTTCCCAAAAAATTATTGTGTGTTAGTGGTACTACTACCTTTCTTCAAGGGATGGAACAAAACCTGAAAACCTCTCACTGAAGGTGATCTGATGGATTCATGGCACAGAATAGATCTGAACTGCAGGCTTCATGATCCCTAGCTTGGCATGGCTGTTGGTGGTTTCGATGGCAGTGAAGTGGTGAATCCACTATGAGATTTTCCTTTAAATTTTCAAGGAGCTGTCCAAAGTGCCAAATCCAATCCTCAAAATAGATTCAGTACTATGGAAAAGTTTTAAAGTTCAACCTAAAAGCCCAAAGCAGATTCATGCCCCACTGACATGGGAGGCAACAGCTGCCACTGCCAGTTTGCTTTCTGGACTTAAGGTTCAGAGATCAGAGCTGTCCACAGTGGGATTTAGGGGGTGCAACTGCTCAAGTGGACAGAAAAGGACACTTTTAGCAAGAGGCATAGTCATATCTACAGCTGCCTACTCTTTCTTTTTCCTCCTCTGCCTTTAGAAGGTTAACATCATCACAACTCTCAGCATGCTGCCAGTGTGTTTTGCTTTACGAAGGACGTGGGCTATGGTGTAGTAGTTTGTTGAAGCAGGACTCTAAGAGAGTCCTTGGGCAGTTCACTCTAAGATGAAAGCAATGGCATACCTCCTTGGAATAAATCTGGCCAAGAAAACCCCATGAAAGGATTGCCGTTTGGAGCCAGCATGGTGTAGTGGTTTGAGTATTGTACCAGGACTCTGGGATACCCAGGTTTGAATCCCCACTCAGCCACAGAAACCCACTGTCTGACCTTTGGGCAAGTCACATCAGCTTCAGAGGAAAAGAATGCAAACGTCCTCTAAATAAATCTTGCCCTATGATAGGGCCATCATAAGTCTGAGTTAACTTGAAGGCACACAACAACTATAACTTGTTTGAAGTGCTGCCCAGTTCAAGCCTGCTTTAAAGTCAAACAACCACTGCCATTAACAAAACTCAGCAACAGACTGACCAGGCACACAGCTCATTCAATCACAGTCTTCCCCACTGTAGCAAAATCGTAGTTTTATTTCAATTATCATGAGCAAATAGCATCAAATGTGTGTTTTTATTTGTCCTCTTTTTGGGTGATGATGGGGCAATAGACTTTGCCAAGTGTCCAGCAGTCTTCTGCAACTGTGCCTTTAAGCCTGGCCTAGTATGCAGAAATCAGCAGGTGACAATGGATTGATTCAGAGGTAACATTTCTGAATCCTGACCTTCCAAACTATAGATTCTGCTTGATTATTTTTCTTCTTCCTCTTTCTTCCTTTTATGGTACACAAATTCCCTCTCTTATGCACTTGTGGCAGCAGTCTAAACTTTTCTGCCACATTTGACTCAGGCAAACTATGTATTGCACATATTATGGTTTGCTTCTGAGAAATAAATATCAGCATTCTCTGACAGGTACCAAGCAGCTATACTCAAGAGGCTGAGGAAATATACTTGAAAAAGAAGCTGAAAAATAAGAAGCCATGTGTTATCATCATGGAAAGAAGCCTTTGTGCTTTTTCCTTTCACCCTAGAAAGGATCGGCATGGCTGTTGGTGAGGGCTAATGGGATGTGTAGTGTAGCAACATCTAGAAGGCCACTGGTTTCTCATCCTTGATTATACCCATCTTTCCTCTAAGGAACACAAAGTGGTGTGATATACCATGATTTCCCCCCATCCAGCCCCATTTTACCCTCACAACAACCTTGGGAAGTAGATTAGGCTAAAAGAAAGGGGTTCACCCAAAACTTCTTAGTGAGCTCCGTGGGATTTGAATCTGAGTTTCCTTAATCTTAATCCAGCATTAAAACCAGACTGATGTCCTCTAGATATGCTAGACCACAGTTCCCGTCATCCAAACTGCCATGGCATATTGCTGGCTGAGGATGATGGCAGTGGTAGTCCAACACATCAGGGGCACTATGTCTTGGTAGGTTGTTCTAACCACTATACCACACTAATCCTTATACATGATTATATCTGTAATCCTATACCAGTTAACTGCCAGCTCCTGCCAGAGTTCAGTAGAGCAAAAATGCATTCACGGTTCATTTAGGATCTCTGATAGTACCCATGTTGCAATCCTACCTATGAAATATATCCCACCAGACATTTTTTCTGGAAGTCTTCATCAGAGACCTACTACCAATTAAATAAAGTGAATCTTCTAATGCAGAGGTGGGCAATTTGTGACCCACCCCCAACACTATTGATCTGTGACTCCTGTCAGCCTGAGCCAGCATAGCTAATGATGTGTGTGAGCTGTACTTCATCATTTGGAGGGCCATACATTCCTGATATCTGTTCAAATGAAGCCATCTTTTTGGAAAAATTATCCCCAGATAGTTTAACTGCTTGTAGTCCCTCCTGTATCTCCCAAAGGAGAAACTTCTCACTGAATTCAGTGAGCCTTGATTATAACCACTTCTCTATTATACCCTTAAAACTTGCTATTGCCATGTGACTTCAAGTCTGTGGTTGGTATTGTCAAATCTTTCCACTTTTGTGCATATGTCAGTCTTGCTGTGGTGATCATATATTGCAGAAGTCTTCCATGATCTACTTCTATCTGTACAGTTGGCCTTCCAGATTTGCTAGGGATAGGGGCACAGGACCCCCACAAAATTGGAAAAAAACACAAATATCAAAATGTGCATGTCTGTCTGTGGGAACAGAGCCAAGACATGGTGGGGAGAGCAGCACCCACGATCCAGACTAGGTCAGGGAAAGGAGAAGGAAAGGGAATCATAGAATCATAGAAATTCAGAGTTGGAAGAGACCACACAGGCCATGGGTTGGCATGGTGGCCCTATACTTTCTCTCTCACCCATCACCTTCCCTACTTGTGGAGGGGCATCAGAAAGGATTTGTGGTGCTGAGAATTTGGGCTGTGAACTGTCTTCAGCTGGCCAGGCTGGTGGAGGAGGGGGACATCCAAAGGCAGGTTTTTCAAGGGCTTCATGGCCTGATTGGAGTCAGTGAGAGGAAAGCTTCCCCAAGAAAAGAAGCACTTGAAGTGAGGGGGCAGCTGTTGGAGAAACTCAATCAAATCCATGGAAGTAAAACTCAAATGTGGAGAACCAACTGTATATCTTTAAGTCCCCCCGCAAAATCTCAGATTTCATTTGGAAATTCCCTTTGCAACAATGTATATGTTTGTATCTAAAACTTTTTAGCTTTCTCACAAGTCCACCAGGCATGATAAAATGTCTCTTCTTGTTCTTCCACATTGCCAACATGCATTAGCAACATCTTTACACATCTTAGACCAGTGGTTCTTAACTTGGGGTCTGCAAAGCCCTCACATGGGTCCAAGAAGCCGTGCTGCTGGACACCAACAGCAGCGGCAGCAACAGGGATGTGGCAATGGTGGGGTAGCCTGGGTGCCAAAACTGTTCCCTCATTTGCAAATGAGGTAGTAGTTTCGGTGTGTGCACACACCTGCTGCTGTGTCCCTTTCATCAGGGACATGGCAGGGGGGGGTCTCAAGGGACAAGGTGGCAGACATGTGCACAAACCGAAACTACTCCCTCATTTGCAAACAAGAGAACCACGGACACTGTGCTGCTGTGTCCTTGACGAAAGGGACAGGGCGGCCGACCACATGCATGCAAAGGGACATGGCAGCAGGCATATGTTAGCAAATGGTGAAGCAGTTTGGGCACAGTCACACACCTGCTGTCTTGTCCCTCAGCATCCACACCCCCTGCTGCCACATCCTGATGAAAGCAACATGGTAGCAGGCATGTGCACACATCCAAGTTGCTCCCTCTTTTGAAAATGAGGGAGCAGTTAAGGCACCTGCACCCCACCACCTCCGTGTCACTGAAAAACAGGATGCAGAGGCAGGCATGTGCATGTACCCAAACTATGACTCTGGAGCGGAGGGTTTGAATCCAGACTTGGCCATGGAAACCCACTGGGTGATGGCAGGCAAGTCACATTCTCTCAGCCTCAGAGAAAGGCAAAGGCAACAAATCTTGCCAAGACAACCCCCATGATAGATTTGCCTTAGGATCTACATAACTTAGTTTTCAAAAAGGAGAAAATAACCTCCCCCTGCCAGCAATACTTTGTTGTTGTGCTCCTTCAAATTACTTCTGATTTAGGACAATGCTGAGGTGAACCTATCACAGAGGGTTTTGTTTTGTTTTTTGCAAGCTTTGTTCAGGAGGGGTTTCCTTTTGCCTTCCTCTAAAGCTGAGAAAATGTTTCTTGCCCAATGTAACCCAGTGTTTGAGTGGGGATTTGAATCCACTCTCCAGAAGTCTTCAATAAATAGATGAATATTTGAATATCTAAATAATTTTTGAATATTTAAATCTAAATTTAAATATTTAAATCTTGAGGTAAGTCTTGGGGGTTCCCAGCACCAAATTATATTTACAGGAGGTTCCCAGGTAAATAAAAGGTTAGACATTTCTCAGGAATCACATACCAATGATACGTCATGTTATAAAAATTCTCTTGAAGATTTTAACAAACAGATTTTAAACCTTTTATCTACATATGTTTTCACTGTTCCATCTGTATGCCCAAATTAAACATACACTCTTTAATCCATTTTTCTTCCTTAAATTTGAACAAACATTTATACATGTGACCTGGGAATCAATGTCCCACTTCTTCCTCCCCAAAGTCCAGGGGGAGGACTTAAAAAAAAACAATGCAAGAAGGGCACACACCTTGATTTAAAAAAGAATCATGCTTCCTAGAATACAAATCTCTATGTTTTAACAACAGAACAAAACAAAAGATTCTATGGTTGTAGGGTACAAAATGGACAGGAACAACATGGCCCAGGGTACAGGCTACTTGAAGGATTGTATCTTCCTATATGAGCCTGTTTGAGCTTTTATGATCTTCAGGAGAGGCCCTTCTGTCTGCCCGCTGTGTTCCTAGGTTTGTTTGGTCAGCACAAAGGAGAGGGCCTTCTCAGTGGCCGATACCAGACTTAGAAATTCCCTCCCTTGAGAAGTGAAGATTGTTCCCTCTTTGCTGTTCGGCTGGCAAATGAAAACTCTCCTATTCCATCAGGCTTTTAGGAATTTACTGCATTGGACTTTTCATTATATATCTTTTAATTATTTGAAATGGTTTTAACACTATAGACTGTTGGGATGTTCCTGTATGTTTGTAATCTGTACTAGTTTAATAATTTCTAAGCTGCCTTGAGTCTCATTCTTAGGGAAAGGGCAGGATATTTATTGCTAGTATTATTATTGTTGTTGCCCACCCTGTAGTGCTCAATAGTACACTTCACAGATGGATACCAGGACACGTGTAGGCAAGCAATATCAGAGTATGGTCAAAATTTAAAAGTTACAGGAAACCCCCACTCTTTGACACCCTATTATCTGACAACTCACTCTTCTGACACTTGCAAATTAAGGACAAGATCCATTAATTCAATAGGGGTTCCGTTTTTTTCATCAGCTCTTCTTGCCTATGGAGGCTCTCTAGCAACTGCTTGCATGCATGCACTGCTTGCAAAGTGAGCTGAGAGCAGGGAAAAGGCACTAAGCTGGCTGGGAGACTCAGCAAGCAGCGCAAGCACAGTCGGTAACTAGTGAGCCTCCATAAAACCTTCATGCTCCCTACAGCACAGTACATGGGTTCTGCTTTTCAACCAATTCCATTTTCTGACCGTGCTCTGGTCCCTAACCCATCAGGTAACTGGGAAGCCCTTATTGATGAGGAAGAACAAATAAAACTAGGAGAGGCTGCAGCAGTTTCCTTTTGCCTGAGTGTACAGGAAAGAGCAAGATTCTGCCATTCATTTCTTCTCCCACCTGCTGAACTACTTGGGTGCACACTACTTTTGCACTCTGAACTCAGTCTGCAGCAACTGGTAAGCTGAAGACAAGATGAGTGGGAAAAGGAAACAGAAAGCAGCAGAGAGCAGCTGAAACAGTATAGTAAGCCCTTGCTGCCTATGAAGAATTTTAGGAAGTTTAATTCTTTTGGATAAACTTATTTGGCAAAACTGTCCGTTAAAGCTAAGAAGAGAACCTGGATTAGCCCCAGTAAACCCATGAATTTACTAAAACAGAGAAACAGAGGAGGATTGAAGTGTATTTTGCCAATATGGATGCAAAACAAAGTGTGAATGTGAGTAACAGATTTACTGCCTCTGAATTTTCTCTACCTACCAAAAATGAGATCTCTCAGAAGTCTGTGTTGAATCAAACCTCCTCTTCAACTTCTCTGAACTGTTGCTCAAGTAATATTCTCAAACAGGGAGATAGTAGAGATAACCCTCAAGAGCAAGCTGTTTGTAATTCCCTTAATTATACTATACAACCTTTTCAAGAAGTCTGTGTTTTATCTGTGGAAACTTTGATTTTTATACTCCAGTGATTGAATTATGTTGTTGCTAAGGTGGATAGCTTCCAGCCAATTTTGGAAAAGCAAAGTTTGTATGATAAACAGGATTGGAAGGGCAGAAGATTTTTGAGGCGCTGGTGTTTCTGCAGCATGTCCTAGGCTCAGAGGATATCAAGAAGCAGCTGAGGTAGTAAATTATTGTCATGTGCTACAGAAAAATCAACTCCTCCTAGAAGTGCAATGGAATGCTCCCAGATGGAATAGCTGCAAGACAGTATAGTCTCAACTATCTCAGCTCTTACATTGCCAAAGCAAAAGAATTGATTTGTGTGATTTCCATTACCAACCCAGTGCAGGAAGAATTAAATGCATACTAATGACATTAGGCAACCTGTTTTTCCTACTTGACTCTTACAAATGAGCAAATTCTTATGGTGAATTAATTACATTCAAATTGTTAAGAGTTTTCAAAGTGGAGATAGTTCATGATCTCGTGACTTCTCTAGAAAAGTGAAAAGTGTCTATGCATATGAAGATAAAGATGTTAAAAACTCATGCTCTAAAAACCATAATTCTTCCATTTATGGCAAGAGTGAAGAGTTTCAGTGGACAGTAATTCAAAGGGGGAAGCTAATCTTATAAATAAAGAGCTTATAAATTTGAAGAAAAAACTTATGAACATTAAAACAAAAACTCAGACACAGCCTTGTAGTACTGATAATGACATAGGATATTTGAACAATTGAATACTCCAGCCTTATTGAGTTACTTAAATATCAGTCTACCTCAAGTTACTTCTCTTCAAATCAAAACTGTGTTAAGTTGCAAGTTCATTGTCTTGATCTTCTAATTAGTGGTAATGATTTGGATAGTGATTCTCTGAGAACCTTAACCCATTGTTACCTCAAAAGTCACAGCAATCATATGCAGCTGTTACTCATAACAAATGGATTTGCAAACAAGATAATACTAAGACCAGCTACATTGCACTACAAACTGGGGAGGCATCCCTATTAGCACCAAAAACCCCAACCCCCTTTTGTTTGTAATGGAATTTAATTTACCAAGGAAACAGCCTTTGTTACCTAAACAGCCATTGGATAAGGTAAAGGATGTACTAGGATCTCTGCTTGCTGGAGACCCACGGTTTGCTGCTCTTGCTGCATTGATTTCTCCACCTGCTTTTACTGATCAGATGTTGGAGATGGAAGAGTTGGTTCTGGATGATATGCCACTAGATATGCCACCCAGGAGGAGTTGCTATCTCAATTACTTGGACCATCACCCAGTGAGAATCAACTGCCTTTGGTAAATTCATTTACCCAGGCCACAGTTGATAATGAAATTGCCTGACAACAAAAAGACCAGTGTAAGATTGCCCTTCTAACTTGGAATGTGCCTGGTTGGGCATTGTCTATCCGAGACCCCAGTTTCACTGTCTTACTATCCTATCCTGATACTATACTGATTCAAGAAATTTGGTTCACTGGAGAACTGTCATTAAATGGATTTCATTTCTTTTCTGTAAGGGCAGAATCAGGAGCAAGGTATGGAAGAGCAAGAGGGAGTTTAGGAATCATAATTTCTACAACTTTACATGCTACTATAAAGGCCCTTCCCCGATTTAAAACGTATGCCATGGTAGTGAAAATCCAATTTAAATCCAGTACTCTGCTGATAACAAATGCTTATATGCCTCCAATGAGGCAGAAAACTCAGATTAGTGCAATGTAGGCCGAACTTGAGCCATAATCCATTTCCACACTACACTCTTATAGTGCTGTTATTCCACTTTCAACATCCTATGGAATCCTGGAGTTTGTAGTTGAGGGAGGGATATTTAGAATTCTCAGCCAGAGAACTCTTTGGCCTCAATAAACTATAAACCCTAGAATTCCACAGGATGTTGAAGGCGGAATAATAGCACTATAACAGTGTAATGTAGAAATGGCCATATGTTGCTGATCTTATCATGAAAAATTCAAATCCATCTGTGGTTTTGGGGAGTGACTTGTATTGGGTCCTAATGATAGCACTTTGTATTTCCAGCATAACTGCCCCCCTCCCCACTTAGAGGAAGATGGAGTCCTCTTGACACGTTGGTCACAAGGATCAGAAATTGAACTACACAGGCTTGTGTTCGGCTCAAACAATTTTTAGGATAAATTTTTATATAGCAAATGGTGCTATGGACAGACATCATCCAGCGGAATTCACTTATTTGACCAGATCCCAAATGAGTGCAATTGGTGATATAATTGCATCTAGAGATTTTTTTATGTATGTCAAAGATCTGGAAGTTATCCCTAAGTTTGATGGTGATCATTTTCCAATTATTCTGCAGTTAAACAGTTTAATATAAGAGCCATGGGATGAGGATTTTTATCAATTTCCCTTTATGTTAGAAGGAAGAGCTTTTTGTAGAGCTAAATGAGCTAAATGCCAAGAGCAGAATGAACTCAGGCTTGCTAGAGACATCAAAAACAATAAAAGGGGCTTTTTTAGATATGTTAACAGCAAAAGGAAAAACAAGGAAATTATAGGGTCACTGCATGGAGAAGATGGCCAATTAATAATGGAGGGGGAGTGATAAGGCAGAACTACTCAACACCTTCTTTGCCTCAGTTTTCTCCCAAAAGGATAAAAGTACTCAACCTGGGGGTGGGGAGCAGGTAACGACATGAGGGAAATGCAGCACAGAATAAGTAGAGAGGTAGTACAGGAATATCTGGCTAAACTAAATAAATTCAAGTCTCCAGGGCCAGATGAATTACATCCAAGGATATTGAAAGAACTGGCAAAAGTTATTTCTGAACTACTTGCCGTAATCTTTGAGAACTCTTGGAGAACAGGAGAAGTCCCAGCAGACTGGAAGAGGGCAAATGTCATCCCCATCTTTAAGAAGGGGAAAATGGGGGACCCAAATAATTATTGCCCGGTCAGCCTGACATCAATACCAGGGTAGATCCTAAAGCAGATCATTAAACAGTCAGTTTGTAATTACTTAGAAAGTAATGCCGTAATCACTAAAAGTCAACACAGATTTCTCAAAAATAAGTCATGCCAGACAAATCTTATCTCTTTTTATGATAGGGTTACAAGCTTGATAGATGAAGGGAATGCTGTAGATGTGGCATATCTTGACTTCAGTAAGGCCTTTGACAAAGTTCCCCATGACATCCTTGCAAAGAAACTAGTAAAATGCAGGCTGGACAGGGCTACTGTTAGGTGGATTGATAATTAGTTGACCAACCAAACCCAAAGGGTGCTCCTCAATAGCTGCTTTTCATCCTGGAGAGAAGTGACCAGTGGGGTGCCACAGGGTTCTGTCCTGGGCCCAGTGCTATTCAACATCTTCATCAATGACTTGGATGAAGGAGTGGAGGGCATGCTGATCAAATTTGCAGATGATACCAAATTGGGAAGGGTTGCTAATGCACCAGAGGACAGGATCAAATTTCAAAATGACCTTGACAGATTGGAGAGCTGGGCCAAAGCTAACAAAATGAATTTCAACAGAGAAAAATGTGAGGTCGTACACTTAGGCAGAAAAAATGGAATGCACAACTATAGGATGGGGGACACGTGGCTGGATAACAGTATGTGTGAAAGGGATCTAGGAGTCTTGGTACATCACAAGCTGAACTTGAGTCAGCAGTGTGATGTGGCAGCCAAGAAAGCCAACGCAATTCTTGGTTGCATCAATAGGAGTATGGTGTCTAGATTGAGGGAGGTAATGGTGTCACTCTATTCTGCATTGGTTAGGCCTCATTTTGAATACTGTGTCCAGTTTTGGGCACCAAAATTCAAGAAGGATATTGACAAGCTGGAACGTGTTCAGAGGAGGGCGACCAAAATGGTGAAGGGTCTGGAAACCAAGCCCTATAAGAAACAGCTTAGGGATCTGGGTATGTTTAGTCTGCAGAAGAGAAGGTTAAGAGAGGACATGATAGCCATGTTTAAATATTTGAAAGAATGTCATGTTGAGGAGGGAGTGGGCTTGTTTTCTGCTGCTTGAGAGACTAAGACCAGGAGCAATGGATTCAAGCTGCAGGAAAGCAGATTCCACCTGAACCTCAGGAAGCACTTCCTGATGGTCAGAGCTGTCCGGCATTGGAACGTGCTGCCACAGAGTGTGGTAGAGTCTCCTTCTTTGGAATTTTTTAAGCAGAGGCTGGATGACCATCTGTTGGGAGTGCTTTGATGTGTGTTCCTGTATGGCAGGGGGTTGGACTGGATGGCCCCGGGGTCTCTTCCAACTCTATGATTCTGTGATTCTAGATGGAACTCTAATCTAAAACAACTTATTGGCCACAGATCACTTTCAGTGTCTTCAACTTGTCTTGATATCAGCCAAGCTGCCAGGAGTACTTTTAAAGAATTATACCATACTTACCTGAGAGCTACACCAGTATTAATCAGGTAATGGTAACACACAATTGAGATTACAACACCATTACTCTTAAACCATGGTTTGATAAGAACTGTGTTAAAGCCAAGAAAGCTCTCACTGCTACTAATCAGGCCTTTGTAACTAACACCTCATCAGTAGCTGTAATGGAACTCATTCAGAAGAAGAAACGTACAAACAATTACTGGAGCGTAAAAAGAAAGAAGCCATGAAGAATGATTGGTCACTTCTTATTCAGACTGCTAAATCGAATGACTCAGGCCCTTTCCACACGGGGGTTTAAAAACGGTGTAGAGCGACCTCTGACGGAGGTTGTCTACACCGTAAAGTGGATTGGGGTGGACTACTTTTGCGTAGTTCCACACCCCAATCCACGCTAGGGCGCCCGGAAGTGGCGACGCCGCGTGCTTTTTGAAAACCACTTTTCATGTGGTTTTTAAAAAGCACGATCGTGCATCCGCATGCAGCCCCATCACAGCGCCCGGTGTGGATTTGCAGGCACGTGCAAGGGCGTGGCTGCAGATCTGCCAGGGGTGGGCTTTCCGGCTGGCAAGCTTCTCCGGTTGGTGGAGAGCCTCCGCCAGTCGTAAACCGCCATTTTGGGCCCCACAGGACGCTGTGGGACGCTGAGGAGTGTGGAGCAGTGAAAACGCGCTGCTCCACATGGCGACGGACTCAGGTAAGCTCCGTTTCAGCGTGATTTCCCCCGTTTCTTCGCCCGCGTGTGGAAAGGGTCTCAGCTCTTTTTCTGGCATATCACATCAAGCTTGTAAGGTTGTGGCCTTCCTAAGGTGAACTATCACATTCCTCCAGATATTTGGGAGGTGTATTTCATCACTGTGTACAGATACTATTATTGGAGAAGGAGGCTTTATTCAAACTATAGATAATCTCTTAATGTGACCACCAGTATCAGTGTCAGGAGCAAACCACAGTCACAAGACTTTGCAAGAAAGCACAGTTTATTGGTAGTGTAGTACTCTGACTAACTTCAGTACTCAGACTAAAAAAACAGGATAGAACAAAGCAGTGTACGCCCCAGAGCCTCCCACACATTCATCCCAGGCTGAAGCTCCCTTATCTCTCTGCAGCTGTTTGCCAAACCTTGGTGCTAGCCTAGAATCTTCTTCCTTTGTCTCTACTACAACTACTCTAAATCCCATACTAGTGGCAGGCACAACTAGCTGCCCAACAGTCTGCTCCTCCTCAGAAAAAAAATGATTAGTAAGCAGCTAAAAGTGGTTAGTTGGTAGGTTTGTCAGGGTTAGCAAAATGAAATTTGTTAATTAGATCAGGAGCAAAAACATTATTAGCATAAATCCAGTCAACAAACTGTTGTGGAAAATCTTTCCAGAGGACCAAGTATTGAAGTTTCCCTTATGAATGTGAGAGTCTAGGATGTCAGTGATGTTGTGGAGGTTGCTGTCAGCTGGTTCATTCTGCAATGTCACACATGTGGACAGTGCTAGCTTGATCAGACTGCAATGAAAAACAGGGTTAATTTCTTTGTGTTCACTTTTTAATTCTAATTCTACAGTCACATCGTTTATGAGTCTTTTAATTGGGAATGTCCAATGAATTTTGGGGCAAGTTTGTGAGAAGGTCACAAACAGTTTAGTTTTTTTGTGGAAAGGTATACAAGGTCCCCGGTTTTTTAAAAAAAATATTTTTATTAATACCCCTAATTTCAATAAAACATTTAGACTGGTTGCATACAATTCCAAATACGTAATACAAAATAATACCATTTTATATCTTTATATAATCCATTTCCTTGGATTTGCTACCATAAATTACCTATATATTCATTATATATCCTTTTCCCTAAAAAAACTTCCCTCTCCAAAATGTTTGGATTTACTTATTTCCATTTACTTATTTACTTATTTCCATTCTGTGCTTTAGCTTTTCTATAACTTAGCTTACATATCTCTCTCTACCTCTAATCTACATAATTAAATACTTTTAAATACTTGACATTTTACCTTTCTTTAATATACACTGGTTAAGATATATGTAATATAGATTTGTTTAACAGTTTATTTTAAAGTTCTGCAATAGCTAAGTCTCCCCAACATCTTTTCTATACATTACAGAAATGATTATCTTTCTGGTCAGATAACATCAATGTTAATTTGTCTAACTCAGCTATGTCATACAATTTCAGAACCATTCTTCAACAGTAGGTATAATAGTGGACTTCCAATATTGAGCTACTGTCAACTGGGCTGCCATTATCATAGACAGTAAAATTTTCTTTTGACATTTGTTTAATTGTTGCATTTGTTGTGTCTCATCTATCATATTACGTAAATATATTTGTAACCTCTTTAAAAACTTTCCATTGTGAGGCTTTGACTAATTCACAGTTCCCCGTTTCCCCCCAATTTTATTTATCTAAATCCATGTATTTTCCACTGAAACTTCACTAACTTCCATAATCAATCTCTAAACTTTGTCTGAACTTGACTGTTTCTTCTGATTCTTGCACTTTTGTAGTGTTGCTTTGTTTAAACTAGGAGCACCTGCTTTCCATCGTTGCACTTTTCCCTTTGTCTGTAACTCACTTCACTGTACTGACCTGCTGGTGACTCACACATTTACATTCAGCTTTTAAACAATGTCTGTAGAGAAACAAAGGACAAAGCAATCTTACCCTGTCCTTTTTAGAGTTAGCACCAATTGTGATGTTTTATTGGTACAATCCTCCCTCCATTCTCTTCTTTAAAAAGCAATGGTGAAACTTCCCCCAGTCCTGGGACCATTGCAGGGTAATGGAGACTTTTTCCAACCACCTCAGCAGCCTCTGTGTCCATATATCCTCCTCCAATGTTCTTTTCTCTTCTCTTCTGGGCACTGGTTGCTGGAATTTGGCCTATGTGAGCTCCTCTGAGCCTCTTTTCCCAAAGGGACATTTTGTCCTGTCAAATTAACTTTAGACAGGCACTCCACCCTGCTAGGTGATCGCTTCTCTCACAGCTGTGCGAAAGGTTGACCTGTCGTTCCGCCATTACTGCCGGGATTCAAGGTTCCCAGGTTTATAGTTAGGGGCAGGAGCCCATTTTTTGTCTGCTCTGGCCTCATGAGTTTTCTTGAATTTTTCAATGGAAGCTTGAACCTGGCCCCAGGCACCAGTAATATGGGATATCCAGTGATTTAGGGCAACAAGATATTCAGTTGAAGTCAGAATTGGAGGGAGAGGTTTTGGTAGGAGTCCATAAGTTATTTTGAAGGGTGCTTTTCCAGTGGAAGCATATACGGTAGAATTATAGGCAAATTCTGCATAAGGAATCAAAGAAGTTCAGTTATTTTGTTGAAAATGTACAAAGTAATGTAAGTATTGTTCAAGGGTTTGATTTGCCCTTTCTGTTTGTCCATCTGTCTGCAGATAAAAAGCAGTGCTCAGTTTTTGTGCTATATCTAAGGATTTGAGGAAACATCTCCAAAACTTAGAAGTGAAAATTGGGTCCTGGTCAGAGATTATGCATGAAGGGGTGCCATGTAGTCTCCAAATATGAGTGATGAATAGCTTGGCAAGTTTTTCCACAGTGGGTACTTTTTTCAGGGGTATAAAGTGACATTGATTTGAGAATTGGTCAATTACTACATCATACTTGATTGCCTTCGCTGGGGGGTAGTCCTAGTATGAAATCCCAAGAAATTGAGTCCCAAGGCTTGGTGGGCGTAGGCAGAGTGTGAAATAAGCTTTGCAGCTTATTAAACAGATATAAAATTATAAAAACACTTAAAAGGATATTCAAATACAACAGAGGGTTTTCCTGCATGGCAGGGGGTTGGACTGGATGGCCCCTGTGGTCTCTTCCAACTCTACATTTCTTTGATTCTATGATTCTATAAATAAAGCTACCTGGCTTATGTAAAAGCCTTTTTGAAAAGAAAAGTTTTCACTTGTCAGTGAAAGGAGAGCAAGAAGGGGACATGCCTAGCCTCCTGTGGAAGAGCAGGGTGGGAGCAGCCACTGAGAAGGCTCTTTCTCGTGTCCTCACCAGGAAAGCCTGGGATGGTGGTGAGACAGAGAGAAAGCCTTCCCCAGCAGATCTTAAGGTTGTAGCTGGCTTGTACAGGGAGATACAGTCTTTCAAATAGCCTGGACTTAATCCATTTAGGGCTTTGTAGGTCATAACCAGCACTTTGAATTGTGCCCAGAAACAAACAGGTAGCCAGTGGAGCTGTTTCAGCAAGGAAGTTATATGCTCCCAGTAACTGGCCTTGGTCGGCATTATAGCTGCTGTGTTCTGAACCCACTGAAGTTTCCAAAGGCAGCCCCACATAGCGTGCATTACAGTAGTCCAACCAAGATGTAGTCAAGCTATGTGTCACTGAAGCCAGATCTGACATCTCAAGGAATGGGCACAGCTGGCGCACAAGTTTTAACTGTGCAAATGCATTCCTGGCCACTGCTGAGACCTAGGCACCCAGGCTCAGAGTTGAGTCTAGGAGAACACCAAGGCTGCGAGCCTGAGATTTCAGGGGGAGTATAACCCCATTCAGCAGAGGGAAAGTCCCTATTCCCTGATCTGCCTTTTGACTGACCAGGAGCACTTCTGCCTTGTCTGGATTAAGCTGCAGTTTCTTTGCCCTCATCCAGTCCATTACTGGCAGCAGACTTTGCTTCAGGACCAAGACAGCTTCTGTGGAATCAGATGGAAAGAAGAGATAGAGTTGTGTGTCATCAGCATATTGGTGACACTGAATCCCAAAACTCCAGATGACCTTTTTCAGAGGTTTCATGTAAATGTTAAACAGCATGGGGGGGGGCAAAACAGAACCCTGCGGGACCCCACAGGCCAATGGTCAGGGAATCAAACTGGAGTCCCCCAGCACCACCTTCTGAGTTCTCCCCTCCAGGAATGACCAGAACCACTGCATAACAGTGCCCTCAAGTCCCATCCCAGGGAGTCAGCCCAGAAGGATACCGTGGCCGATTGTACTGAAAGCTGCTGAGAGGTCCAGCAGAACCAACAGGGACATACTCCCCCTGTCTAGTTCCCAGTGTAGGTCATCCACCAGGGCAATCAAAGCTGTCTCCATCCCATAACCAGGCCTAAAGCCAAATAGTCATAGGTTTGGGTATGGAATTCACATTTGGACAGCTTGACATACAATTGATTATCTGTGATTTTTTTGGAGCACCTTCCTCACCAATCTGATGTGCTCTGGAAGGGTTTTGCTACAGATTAGTATGTCATCAAGATAGACCACTACTCCTTGGTAAAGAAATTCATGCAGAGTCTGTTTATGAGCATTCGGAAAATCGATGGACCCAACTTTAGCCTGAAGGGGAGAACAGCCCACTGATAGTTCCCAAGTGGGGTGGAAAAGCAAGTTAGCCGTTTGCTGTCCTCTTTTGTTCTAATGTGATGGAAGGCTTCAACAAGGACAAGCTTAGTGAAGTGCTTTCCCTGAACCAGTTGTCCTTGGTTAGGGAATGGGATATGTCCTTGGTTAGGGGAATGGGATATGCATTTGAAATGCAGATCTAGTTTAGAAGCGAGTAGTTTACAATCAGTCTCAGAACTTCATCCTTCCCCCCCCCAGAAAAATACAGGAGAGGCTATGGGGGACTTTGATGGCTTAATAAACCCATGTTGCAATTTATCAATAAATTCATGCAAGGCTGTCATTTCTGATGGGGACATTGGGTAGAGTTTGGGTTTGGGCAGTCCACCACCTTCAATCAGTTTAAGTTCGCAGTCAAACTCCCTTTGTGGCAGCAGGTTAATTGCCTTCTGGACTTCAAAAATCCGCCTTAAGTCCCAATAGTTGGGGGAGGGGGGGTTTAGCTTCCAAATCCTCTTGGGTTAGTCCCACTGTGACCTTTTCATTTATCCCCTTACTGGTGGGTTTCCACAGGATCCTGGTGCCCTCCCTTCTTCCTCTGGGGGCAATCACCCCCGAGCACCAGTCTGTTTTTGGATTGTATTTGCTCAGCCAATCATACCCAAGTACAATGTGCTTAGGCATGATAAACTCACACTTTGAAGCCAGTTTGTTTGGGAACTAAAAATCATAGCTTCCCTTCTATCTCGCCCACGTGTCTCATCACAGGCCGGATGTGACTTTCCAGGGGTCCTCCTCAAATCAGCTCTCCATCTAGTTGAGTCAAATTCATAGTCTTTTGTCATGGCTTCATACCCCAGGGACACTTCTTTGGCCATGCATAGGTGCATCAAACTTTTGCAACACCCAGAGTCTATGATTGTAAAAAAGTAATGCTTGTAAAAGCATTTAACAACTCCCCTGCCAGTCTCTTAATTCTATAGTCACATATTGATGAGGGGTTTTCTTACTCACATTTGAAGAGTCATCCTGCTCCAGGTTCCATTCCTCACTAGATGAAGTTGAGCTATGGCGAGGGCTCTCCCCCTTCTCACTAGCCTTTCCAAAACTGCTGGGGCCAGAGTGGTGTGCATGGGGTTTTGCAATCTCTCCTTTTTCTTGTGGCCAGCCTGGGTGTCATCCAGGAGGTTTTCTCTCAACTTTCAAGATTCCTTTCTTCTCACATTCGGCAGCCAGATATTCTTCTCTTCACATTTTAGGCAGCTTCCATCGTGAAGTCTGCACCTCCTCTTCTGCTCGCTCAGGGCAGAGGTCCATTTTCCTTCCAATGTCTTTTTTTCTCCAGTCTCCAGCTTGCGTACATGTTGCACTCTCTTTCCAAGCCTCCACCTCATTAGCCAGCCGCATCCACCCCAGGAGGGAGGTGGGTTGCCCTTGGGCCAGGCAATGATTGAAAATGTCGGGCTGCAGCTCTTCTTTGAAGAATTCCATGCAAGTCACCTCTGGCCACTCAGGAATTTTGGTGGTGAGTCAGCAGAACTCTCATGCATACTCAGCCACAGTCCTTTTCCCCTGTTGAAGCTTACGCAGGAGGTCGCAGGAATGGTCTCACAGGAAGGGCTCTCCAAACCTTTCCCGGATACTCGTCATAAACATGCCAAGATCTGCCATCTCAGGGGCTCTCGTGTCGTAGAAGGAGGCCACCCACTTTGCTGCCTCTTCGTGAAGTCGCTGGCTGATGTATCTCACCTTTACTGGGTCATCGGGGAGGCTGTTCTTGAAATCAGCCATAAAGTTGGAGATCACGTTCATGAAGTAAGAGAGAGTCTCTCCATCATCGCTACAGGTCACCTTCAGCTCGCAGAAGACTCATTGTCCCAGCTGCTCGTGCACAGGGCCTCTCTCTGGCAGTGGCACTGGTTGCTGTTGGCCCAGGGCAGCATCCTGGGAAACCGCTCCAACTCTGGGTCCCTGGCCAGCTGTGGCCTGGAGCAGAGTTGCTGCATACAGAGGAATCAGAGCTAGCCAGTCACTCAGTGAGGCAAGCTCGTCTTTCAGGCTTTCCATCTCTTCATCCTTGTCTCATAGCAGCTCCCAGACTATGGCATCACTGGCCCTGGAATCCCATCTGGTAGCTCACCAGCACGCTTCTTGTCTGGTGTCTCCACGCCAAGACCATGTCTCTCCACCTCAGGCATGGACTTGGGCAGCCCAGCCACCTTTGTCCGGGGATGGATGACAGGTGTTTGAGTTGGAATTGCAGAAGCTTTATCTGCTTTGGCCTCTTCGTCGCCTTGTCCCACTTGAGACTCAAGGTGGTGATGGCTTTGAAGTATGTTCTGTCAGGAATGAACCACAGTCACAAGATTGTGCAGGAAAGCATAGTTTATTGGTACTGTAGTACTCTGCGCTAACTTCAGTGCTCAAACTGAAAGAACAGAATAGAACAAAGCAGTTTTGGCCCCAGACTCTCCCACACATTCGTCCCAGGCTGAAGCTCCCTTAATCTCTCTGTAGCTGTTTCCCAGACCTTTGTGCCAGTCGAGAATCTTCTTCCTTTGTCTCTACTATAGTTATTCTGAATCCCATACTAGTGGCAGGTGCAACTAGCTGCCCAACAATCAGTGTCTGAAATTAATCTTCTTGTAGCTCAATTAAGATTGGGGAAGGCCCCAGAACATGACATAGTTCTGCCAGAGGCTATTAAAAATAATCTGGATTTCTAGGCCCCTACTCTGGCTTCCCTTTTTACCTACATTGACACATATGGACAAGTCTCTGGGGGCTGGTGGTCATTGTTCGTATTTGTAAAAAAGGGAAAATGGATGACCTGGCTAATTATAGACCAATTAGTCTACTTAATATAATCAGCAAGCTTTATGCAAGACATCTACATGGGAAACTCTTGGATTGGTTTGAATAAGAGAGCATTCTTGCAGAGGAGCAAACTGGCTTTAGGGAAGAGCAATCTACTATTGATCAATGTTTAGTATTATATCACTTGATTGAAAAATACTCCCTTTGTAATAAACCTCTCTGGGGAGTGTTTTTTTGTTTCCATTTTTGGACTAGCAACATTCTGGCAGCCACTGTCATATAAAATATTAACTTCCCAGCCTTTTTTTCTAATTCATCACTGATTATTGTAAGCAAATAGAGCTCAGGAGACATTTCAAAATGGAACTCTAAAATTTGTTCCATTTGAATATGGATCATATTCCAAAACCTTTTCACCTTTTTACAAGACCACCATTGATGAAAAAATGTGCCAACCTCAGAATCATATTTCCAACACCTATTAGGGAGTAATCTGGAATAAAAGGCTAACATCCACAGCATGCCAAGACATTACAGAAAATGTTTACAAGATATGTCACATTTATAGATTTCAAAGCAGTATTTGATTCCATATGTCAAACTATATTGTGGAGAAAATTGGAGGCATCCTCAATTGATAGACAATTACTTAACCCAGAGCTTTCCAAACTTTTCATGTTGGTGACACACTTTTTAGACATGTATAATTTCACAACACAGTAATTTCAGTTTTAATAGCAAACTAGAGATGAAGAGATACAGACACATACATAAATTGTAATAACAAAATGTCGGGGACACAACTTCTCATGAAAACCTCTCATATTTTTTTAAAAATATTATTTATAAATAATAACATACATTTCCAAGATTGTAGATCACCTACATACTTCAGGTGACATATGTAGATCACCTACATACTTCAGGTGACACATTAAAGTGTCACATCATTTGGAAAGCTCCGACTTAACCTAACACAAATACTGCATGAAGGGATCCTTGCTTAAAGTAAGATATAATCCTCAGGGCTGTCTTACTAGAGCTAGAAAAAAAACAAGACAGGAATTAAGCAAGGCTGTATACTGGCACTACTCCTGTTTGATTTTTATATTAATTCTATAGTGAGCCTTCTTCATAACATCAACTTGCATGCCCCAAAATTAGCTGAAAGAAATATTGCTGTGCTGTTTTATGCAGATGATGCAGCTATTCTTTGAAGAATACCTACTGGCCTTAAAAGAGCACTGAGAGCATTGCCTTGGTTCTGTAAAGAGGACCATTCAGTTCTCAATTATGAAAAAACTAAAATTATGGGGATACTCTTGGAATATAGATGGTCACAAGTTTGAACAGGGAAGCAGGAAACCTCTTGGGGATTATGTTGCCAATATTGCCTAGAGAAGTTCAATAACTATTAAAAAAATTAGGGCAAGAGAAAGCCATTACATTCTGGTAACTCTCAAATTATTTGAAGCAAAGCCAATAGAACAAATGTTGTATGGTGCCCAGCTAGGCCCTTTCTCCAATGTTGTACCATCATAACTTATAACAATCTAAATTTCTGAGATCAGTATTTCAGGTCCCCAAATGTATTTCTAATGCCACTTCACAGTTGGAGGAAGGCCTTGTGAAGATACAGGCTAGAAAGGGAACTTCCGGTGGCTGCAGTGAGGAGCTCGGTCGTCTCCTGACACAGCTGGAGGAGAGACAATCACCCTACGAGGTCGGGAACCCACTGTTTATTAGAAGAACGGTGGGAGAATTACCCCCTTGGAAAAGTGGGTTCGGAGGCGCTCGAAAAGGGCTGGAAGCTCTGTGT
>CAOLHI010005733.1:0-56719 GCA_948474755.1 Ctenosaura bakeri
CTTTTCTGCTAATGTAAACTTCAATTTTAAAACTTTGTCTCAAAAAGTCCTGATAGATAAGAATTATTTTATTACTGAAAAAAATTTCTTGCCATAAAAAATTAATTGCTCAGTTCAATAATTAGGGCCAAAAGGCAAATACAACACATATTTAAAAAATTCGTCTGCTTCATTGTGCAAAAACTCCAAAAAAGAAAAAGTAAAAAATCCCAAACCTCAAAAAAATCCTTTCTTTTGTCTGCTGTTCAAAACAACCATTTAGGCAATCATTGGACTAAAAAATAACTATTTAGGAAACCTTCCTCTGCTACCAAAGTTGTTGTAAACAAAAAGGAAATTCAGCACACAAAATAGGGAAAGAGAAATAGTCTTTTATATATTCTAGTTAAAAGATAAAAATAGCATATGGGTTCTTATTGTACAAAAGGTTGAAAGAGAACATGAGCAAGTTTGGCAAATTGAAATACAAATACAAAATATATCAAAATATAGTACAATACCACAATGAAGTAGGATACGATACAAACTGCAGCAACAACAGATCAGAACAAATCAGAAAGTGAGTGTTCACTAGGAGAATGCTATTCTTATAGAGCCTTTACAACTGCTTCCAATAACAGTATCGAGTGAAGATCCTCTATAACACCAATAGACCAATTAACCCCATAATGACTAAAGTTGTAAGTCTTGTCAGTTCCAGCCAAACAGTACAGACAATGTTCAGTGTGAAAAGAAAAGCAGTCAGTCCTTTAAAGGTCAAGGGGGAAAAAAATCCATAATCCACATTTGAATCCAAAAAAATTCAAAAATCCAAGTGCACAAAAAGGATATCTAATTCTAAGGTAAAAATAGGTAAAGAAGAAAGAAAAACTTAGGTACTTAAATTATTATCCTGTAATGCCAATAGCAACCCAAAAAAGGAGTACGATGTCTTGAAATCCAAGTGCAAGAGAGCTTTAAGACTATAGGCAAGCAAAGAGCTTCTTATTTCTGTGAGCAAAAATATATCAAAGAGAATTATATACATAAAAAAAATCTGGACGCTGAAATGTAGCATTCATATGGGGGTGAAATACCTTCAACCCCTGGCTTCACCTTTCCCAAGGTTTCTCTCCTAGACCCTCAGGACCTACTGTGGCTACTTCATGGGACCAGATCTTGGCTTGTGCAGAGTCTTCAGGTTCCCTGTGTATTGGGGAGCCCACTTGCCTGACAGGGGAAGCCTCTGATGTCAGGCACAGTGGATGCCAGGCACGCACAGTCTAGTGGAGCTAGCTAAATTGCATCTGCCATTAAAGCAACTGGATGTCAGAACCAGGGTTTAACATATGGTGACATGTAATACATGATGGGAATCTAAGCATCTGGCTGTACCAAGGTACATACATTTCCAGTATAATATAAGTTTTACATAAACATGCAGTATCCAAAAGCATAAAATAATCAAGAAGCATTCATCATCACAACAGAGCAATGTTTTTAAAACATGACAAGGAGAGAAGCCAACCTGACAGGCGTCCTCTGAGGATCAAAAGGCCGAGATAGGCTCAGACAGTGATATACCAGCTGGCATAATGTTGGTTGGTTTCAAGTAGGATAAGCCCAGTCAATCTACTATTTAAAAAAATAATAATAATAATAATAAAAAAGAGCAGCAAAAAGTACAAACAAAAAAACCCCCACAAAATGATAAAATCAATAAAAATGACAAATAAAAAGATAAAAGCAACATCAGTGTGTATAGGCTATATCACAATACTAAAATATAAACTGGAATCATAATTTATCCAAACACCTTACCTCAATTTTTTGCAAACTTGTCTAGATCTTTTCCTTCATTCAGTTCTTTAACATTAGGTTAGTTTTTCCAAAGCATCAAGATCCCATGTTAGTATACCATTTGTTAACATTTAACTTTCCAGCTGTTTTCCAATTACAAGCTATTTGTTGAAACCATAACTGCCAAACTGCTAACAATAAAAATGTAATGAGATCTTTGTTGGATAAATTAACATTTGGACCAGAAAAAATCTTTTGCCGCCCAACCCACGAAATAACGAGATCGCAGACAGAGCTTGGGTTGAACTAGGGCAATTTATTAATATGCCTAATTAACATAAAGGGTGAACTTAAACTTGAACTTGACCTTGAACTTGTATTTTATGACCTGAGTAACGGGGGGGTCAACCGTATCTTCGGACTAGGGTCAAGAGGCAGCTCCCAACCATCTCCCCTAGCCCGTTGAGCGAGATACCGGGCCCCAAAGCCAACTGCTGAAGTTGCATGATGACCTTTGGCCAGCCCTTGTCTGGGAGGTGAGCCCCAAGCCCCACCCCCCGCTGCATAGCAAGTGGGGTGATCCCAGGGCCCTCCTCAAGGATAGGATTTATCCTACACCCCGAAAGGGGGTGCCATAGGTACACGCCGAACCTTAAGACCCCCCCATACCGGCCCGGATGACACTATGTATGACAGTGGCAACCTAGTTAAGACCAAATTAAGACACCACCCTGTAAAGCCAATTACCCCTCCTTAGTTGCAGTGTAGGGTAGGCGAAAAAACCCCCCCATACAGGGAGGGAAAAAATTCCTACCCGGCCCCGAAGCGACCAGCTATCTTACACTGAAACCATTGGGGGGAGGGTGGGTCGCCTGAATCCAAAGAGAGGCCGAGAGAGAGGCGGGGCAGCCCTAAATACTAAGCTCAGCCCCGCCCCCTCCTGTCGGCCCCAGCAGCGTGATCTCTTCTCGTGGGAGGGCGGCAAATGCCGTCCCCCCCCGCCACTCGCGTTGCTCGGGCAGTGTAGGACGAATTGCCGCCCAACCCACGAAATAACGAGATCGCAGACAGAGCTTGGGTTGAACTAGGGCAATTTATTAATATGCCTAATTAACATAAAGGGTGAACTTAAACTTGAACTTGACCTTGAACTTGTATTTTATGACCTGAGTAACGGGGGGGTCAACCGTATCTTCGGACTAGGGTCAAGAGGCAGCTCCCAACCATCTCCCCTAGCCCGTTGAGCGAGATACCGGGCCCCAAAGCCAACTGCTGAAGTTGCATGATGACCTTTGGCCAGCCCTTGTCTGGGAGGTGAGCCCCAAGCCCCACCCCCCGCTGCATAGCAAGTGGGGTGATCCCAGGGCCCTCCTCAAGGATAGGATTTATCCTACACCCCGAAAGGGGGTGCCATAGGTACACGCCGAACCTTAAGACCCCCCCATACCGGCCACGGATAAGGGCAAGCGTCTGCTTAGTCCTTATTCCCCCATCCCCTCAAGATCAAGTCCAGCCCCCTTTGCAAATCATTTTGTAATTTTGTAAGGAATGTAGCAACCCAAACCCCATCTCGAGGCACAGCGAAGCTCTTGGATGAACCACGCATCGTGGATGGCCTGTATACACACGGCCTTTTCCTTCAACAGACCAAGGTCATTACCACCCCGGTGAATGACCCTTCAATAGACCAAGGTCATTACCACCCCGGTGAATGACCATCACCTCACATCATGGATGGCCTGTATAACCAAGACCTTTCCTTTCACCAACCAAGGTCATTACCGCCCCGGTGAATGACCATCACATCCGAGGGAGGTCCACCGCACTCCCCGAACAACAGAGGTAGCACGCTATGCCACAGCAGTCCCCCCTTTCCAAGCCAACGTATGAATGCCCGCGCACCCAGTCACAGGTTCGGGCCCATATAATCACTACGAGCCTGCTGGTCAGCCCAGAGGACGAAATTGTGGCAGCAGATCCATGCTCGCTTCCTCACCTCCACAGCCGGTCGATCTGGAAAGGAACTCAAAACGTTAAGGCAGATCAATTGGCCAGCCATAGCGCCAGAACGCCAAGGATTTCCACCCACCAGAAAAGGTTGCATCAGCACATACCCGTGAGATCACCATAGCGCCCCCTTGGCCTGGTCTGTCCTAGATCCCCTTATGACCGGACGGGAATCCCCCCCAGACAGGTCCTGGAGTACCAGGGCCCTGCCTGAGCTGTCCCTCTTCGTCCGAGCAACCAATTCACCTACTCTTAGTGCCCCAAAATGTAATGAGGGCCACCGCGTGGAAGAAAAGAGCCTCATATGTTGAAGAACTCGCTATTTTCCCACATCACCCAACCCCTCCGGGTGCCCGGAAAAATTAGGTGCCCACTATCACGGAAAGTGGTTGCTTGCCGCACCCCTCTATGATCCTAAAGTGGCATGACGGGAGAGGCCTGCTTGCTTAAGGGCCATACGGAATTGCAAGATGCAGTCAACTGGGAGTGTCCAGCGTCACATGACCTTTGGACCTACGGAAGCTGCTGAGCTCCCAGGTCACCTTGCTGTGACTCTTCTAGGTGCTGGGTGCGATTGACCTACCTATCATCCTCATTACCTCACCCCGCCAAGACTCCTCAGGCCAGCGGGTGTCGGTTCTGGGAGGGGTACACCGGCTGGAGCCAATTCCTTGAAGCGCTCCATCTGCATACGGGAAAGAGAGTTAGCCCAGGAATTATCAACGCCTTCAACTACTTTGAAAACAATCGTAAAGCGTAGACATTGAAGCATGCACGGCCAAACCAATCTCATGGATTGTCAATCCCTTCTGACTGCGGCGCGGTTGTCACCAGAATGGACGACGCCACCCGCCGCTCACGTGGCGAAATGTTGACTGTTACAAGTATAGGGAAATTCCCAGAAATGCGAGGTAAGCTGTGATGCCCACTTCCACCCCGCTCTAGGACAATCCATGCGCACCCCACCTACCTCTGAAAAGGACACAAAGCCAACGGGACCGGCTAATGCATCCCTGACCCTGATCTCCCTATGCCAAAAGTAAACGCCACTGAGGTCTGTCAAGAACTCCCGTCAAACTTACCAGTCCAACTCCATTTCTTTAGAGCCCCCAATTCAGTGGAGTGGCCTGCTGACGCCCTTGGTGGCATTAATTCCGCCAAGCAACTCAGTAGGGCTCCGCATGATTCGCCTCATTGTAAATGTGTTGAGAATTTTAGTTTCAATATGGAGTCGGATTAACACGCTCTGTTCATGACACTAGAGAGCTGACTTCAGCCAATGTAATGTTATAAAAAAGTTCGTCTTGCTTCAATCATAATCCCAAGCAGTACCTGACAATTCCAACTGCTAGCGTTGCTTTGTGCATATGTGTGTGTGTTCCCTCTTCCCTTTCGCGTTATTTACCCAAGCCCCGTTACCATCTCATTCTCTTTAAATTGCTGGATTCCGGGTTTTTCCCCCGTTGTAATTTATTCTATATTCTTAAGAAGTGCTTCTCTACCTATCTCCTTTGTGGAATTCAGTACCTTCCCCCCCCCTAATTTTTAATCTTTTTTTTTTTTTACTATTATTACTATTATTATTATTATTTTAAATTACCCTCTTCTATAACAGTGTAGTGTGGAAATGGCTTGAGTTCAAAGTACAAAATAGTTTGCACTCAGTCGGCTCAGCAGGGAGGAGTAGGTGGGGAATCTTGCCAGTCTCTGTAGACTTGGCTAAAAGCTAACTGCTTCACCATCTCCTGGCCTTTGTGTTCTTTCTCCCCCATAACTTCTGCCATCTTGATGACACTCTAATGTTGATTGGCTGCGCATGTGCCCAGTCTCATCAGTAAAGTGTTAGAGAGGGAGACACTGCCCTGAAGGTGCCTCACACCACCTTACTGAAGTAAGACAGAACTGCATGTATTCCTGGAGTTATCACATCCAGCCACAGTGATACATATCTTAGTTATACCTCATTCGCATTACTGTTGTTGTCATGTGCCTTCGACTTATGGCAATCCTACGGCAAACGTATCACGGAGTCTTCTGGGGGCTAAGAGCATGTGACATGCTCCGGATAACTCAGTGGGTCTCCATGGCGGAGTGGGGAATCAAACCTCGGTCCCCAGCTTATAGTCCAATGCTGAGACCAATACGCCGCGCTGGCTCAAGCCTTTGAAAAGGGGTTCAGCTACACCAGCTGACCCAGAGTACTGCGGCTAGAGGCTAGACTGGGCTGTAGGGATAACATAGGCATTTTGTTCTGCAAGTTCATTTCATGCACCTGTGATACTTCTTGACTTGCCCAACCACACAGCTACTGAAAGGAATACATTGCGCTTTCGTTTATGTCTTTTGCTCTGTCTTGAGAGCTCAGACTTGCTAGAGTTCTTCCCATACAGAAAGGGTTGGCCATGGTATGAACAAAATGTTCAACCATATAGTCCCTCAGTCTAATCCAACATGACTCTTCTTATGTATTTAAATAAGCTTTCCAGCTTTAATTAAAATATTATGCTTGGACCCTTCTATTTCCCTGTGGTCCTCCTCATCTGAGCCAAGGAACCCTATTGAACTAGTGAAAAACACAGGTAAACCTTCCAAGAAGAGCAATGACATTCTCCATGTCCTTTTATTTAACTTTACTTACTCTCCTACAACAGCACATTTTCCTTTATATTTCCTCAACAAGGTGTAGATGTGCTCAGCAAAATTAACAGATCTGATCACAGCCAACATTTCAACAGCAATTCACTGGATGTGTAAATTGGTGGAATCCCTGGTATCATTATCTGAGTCAACGAGATCTCCAGAATTACATTAATCAGATAAAATAGTTACTGCAACTGATTCAAGCATCATTCAGTTCCTCTCTTGAGGGAGGGCAAAGAAAATTCATTTGTCATTCAAGTAAGAAATGTGCAAATACCACAAAAGAAATGATGTACTTGCCACATTTGCCTACACTTTCAAGGAATTTAAAAGGCATCCGCACTTCTTGTGTGTAAAATATGGTTTAGGGGGTAGAGTTATGTTATAGTGCTATTATTCACAGTTTCCCCCCCCACTTTCACAGGGTTTCTGTGTCCCTAACTGTAGTGAATGTGGATGGATGACTGTATGTGAGAAATAACACTTCCAATAATGGCTGCATAAGTGTACCTTGTTGGAACCAAAGAGGTATCAATGCTTGTATGAAGTGATTAGTGAGAACAATGAGTCTAGATAATGGATGCTCTTTGTTTAATCTCTCTATATCTTTCTTTGGTCTATATACTAAAGGCTTTTGCTTCATTTTAGCTACTGCAGTCACCTCTCTTTCTTCAAGAAGTCAGTCTTTTTCCTTCCTTTCTCTGGGAACGGATCATGTATAGGGCTTCGAACCCAGTAACGATTGCTGACTTATACCCTCACAAGAGATAGTTTTTAGAGGCTGCTGTAACCAAGTGTAGGTCAACTTCTTTTGCCTATCTCCTTTCCTGTCCTAAAATATTGCTTCTGAGATTATAAACATAACTTTTCCTTCTTACTTTATGAGAACATCCAGAGTAGTTGCTTATCTGTTGAACAGAAGCTCATATTACAGTAGTCCTGCTATATTCTGCTTAATATAGGTACCAATATATATATATAATATAATATAGGCTCCCCGCGTTCCGGCGGGGGAGCGGACCGCCTATGGCCCGGATCTGCAGCCCAACCCCGCGCGGCCCGCCCGCTCGCGGCGGCGGCGGCTCTGCACGCGGGGAGCGGCAAATTCAAAAGGCCCGCCGCGGCCGCCACAGGCTCCCAAAAGGCCCGCTGCGGCCGCCACGGGCTCCCAAAAGGCCCGCCGCGGCCGCCACAGGCTCCCAAGAGGCCCGCCGCGGCCGCCACAGGCTCCCAAGAGGCCCACCGCAGCTCCCAAAAGGCCCGCCGCGGTCGCCACAGGCTCCCAAAAGGCCCACCGGGAGAAGAAAACGGATCCGCCGACTCCCCACCCCGACGTGAGGGGCCGCCACCGCCGAGGGGGGGCGGCAGATGCCAAATTCCCCCGCGCCCGCCTGAGCGGGCTCACCGCGGGGGGCGGATCCGCCGCCGCAGGCCGAGGGGACTGAGAGAGAAAGCTGCCGGACCACCCCTATTCACCTCCCGGGGCGCATGTCGGCGGCGCCAGAGCCGCAGGGGATGCTCCCCCATCGCTACCGCCCCCCGCCCTCGCGGCTCGTTCCCCCGCTGCCACGGCCGCGCTGAGCAGCCGAGGCCCTACCGAAGCGGCCACTGAGGCGGCCGCTGGTTCCTCCTTGCCCACAGAGGGGCCTTCGGACCGTTTTAGCACTGCAAGGAAGCGGGGACCAGTCGAAAAGTCGCCCTTCGCCGCTCCCTCGACGAGTCTGCCAGCCACCGGCACGAAAAGGCCGCCAGCCGACTCTGGATCCCCAGCGAAGAAGGAGGAGGAAAGGGCTACCAGGCCTCCAAGGCGCCACGTGGCGCCAATAACAAAAACAAACCTCCTCCTCCTCCTTCGCCTGAATCCAAAGAGAGGCCGAGAGAGAGGCGGGGCAGCCCTAAATACTAAGCTCAGCCCCGCCCCCTCCTGTCGGCCCCAGCAGCGTGATCTCTTCTCGTGGGAGGGCGGCAAATGCCGTCCCCCCCGCCACTCGCGTTGCTCGGGCAGTGTAGGACGAATAACAATGGTAAGCTAAGAACAGGTTGAACCAGTTAATTATCGATGTTACCTGTTTCCTAGAAGATTTTTTTTCAGTGTATGGAAACTTTCTCACAATCCTGTGACATGTGAAAATAATTGCCCGGTTAAATTACAACCTTTCCAACATTCTAGAGAGAAATGGTAGAAAATTTGTGATCTTTTCATTGGTGTTGAATACCATCTATAAACTTATAAATATGTTGCTTCCTTAGAACATGTTGTTTTCTCTGCAGAAATCGAGTTGAAGGGTTTCAGCTTCCATAGACTATTCCAATCAACATCACTAACAATGTCAAACTAAAATTTTTAATCCTTGCAGTTTGTAGTCCCTGTTAGAGAGAAATAAATTGTAGGTAACAGAAACTAACTCTTTAGATTTAAAGACAAACGTTTTAATAAGTTGTTCAAAGGAATTCAGTGGTAAATTAGTTTGTTCAACTACTGCTTTTCTTAGAAAATTTAAAATCTGATTAATTCTTTTGGGGCAAAAGTCTAATAATCTATACAGACCAAAATCTTTCCATTTACCAATTGAACTTTTCTATTCATGGCTGGTGTAGAGGTGAAAGATGTGGAACTAATTATTTATTCTGTCATTCTGTAATATTCCATATTGTTATAGAAGTTATGGTGTTGTTGGTGTTCCTATTATTTATTGTTTTAAAATTTATAGAAAAAAATCAAGTCCAGAACAGCTACTAAGTCCATCTGGTGGCAGTACTTATTTTTATCCTTATTAATTAGCAGGCAGTGCTGTCATGATTGAAAGAATAGTAATATTAGATATATTTAGAGTTCCCACTACTGAGGTAGAAGTGGTTGGATCTTTAGGGGGGAGTGACCATGCCCTGTTGGAATTTAGCATTCAGTGGGAAGGAGAAGATAAGGGTAGCCAGACACTCATCTTAGATTTTAAAAAAGCGGACTTCTGTAAACTTAGGGAGCTGCTGGCTGGAATTCCGTGGTCAGGAATAGTTAAAGGGAAAGGAGTTCAGGAGGCATGGGAGTTCCTTAAAAAGGAGATGCTGAAGGCACAGTCTAAAACAGTGCCAATAAGGAGGAAAAATGGAAGGCATCTGAAGAAACCAGAATGGTTGACTAAAGAACTCTCAGCTGAGCTAAGTGTTAAGAGAAACATGTATAGGAAATGGAAGAAGGGGGAAACCACCAAAGAAGAATTTAAGCAAGTAGCTAGGAGATGTAGGGAGGAAGTCAGAAAGGCTAAAGCACAGAACGAACTTAGGCTGGCCAGAGACATTAAAAACAATAAAAAGGGTTTTTTTAAATATGTCCGCAGCAAAAGGAAAAAGAAGGAGACAGTAGGGTCGCTACGCAGAGAAGATGGAGAATTACTCACAGGGGGGAGAGAAAAGGCAGAGCTACTTAACACCTTCTTTGCCTCCGTATTTTCCCAGAAGGATACAAGCACTCAACCTGGCGGTTGGGGAGCAGGGGAGAAAGCAGAGGAAATGAGGCACATAATAAGTAGAGAGGTGGTACAGGAATACCTGGCCACATTGGATGAATTCAAGTCTCCAGGGCCAGATGAATTGCATCCTAGGATATTAAAAGAGCTGGCAGAGGTCATTTCGGAACCTCTTGCTATAATTTTTGAGAAATCTTGGAGGACAGGAGAAGTTCCAGCAGATTGGAAGAGAGCAAATGTTATCCCCATCTTCAAGAAGGGAAAAAAAGAGGACCCAAATAATTATCGCCCAGTCAGCCTGACATCAGTACCCGGAAAGATCCCGGAGCAGATCATTAAGCAGTCAGTTTATAATCGTTTAGAAAGCAACGCGGTAATCACGAGAAGTCAACATGGATTTCTCAAAAATAAGTCATGCCAGACTAATCTTATCTCTTTTTATGATAGAGTTACTAGCTTGATAGGTGAAGGGAGTGCTGTGGATGTAGCATATCTCGATTTCAGTAAGGCCTTTGACAAAGTTCCCCATGACATTCTTGCAACGAAGCTAGTAAAATGTGGGCTGGACAGGGCTACTGTTAGTTGGATTTGTAATTGGTTGACCGACCGAACCCAAAGGGTGATCACGAATGGCTGCTTTTCATCCTGGAGAGAAGTGACTAGTGGGGTGCCACAGGGTTCTGTCCTAGGCCCAGTGCTGTTCAATATTTTTATCAATGACTTGGATGAAGGAATAGAGGGCATGCTCATCAAATTTGCAGATGACACCTAATTGGGAGGGGTTGCTAATACGCCAGAGGACAGGATCAAAATTCAAAATGACCTGGATAGATTGGAGAGCTGGGTCAGGGCGAACAAAATGAAATTCAACAGAGAGAAATGTAAGGTCCTACACTTAGGCAGAAATAATGGAATACAGAAATATAGGATGGGGGGCACGTGGCTGGATAGCAGTACGTGTGAAAGGGATCTAGGAGTCTTCATAGACCACAAGCTGAACATGAGTCAGTGTGATGCGGCAGCCAAGAAAGCCAATGCAATTCTCGGCTGCATCAATAGGAGTATGGTGTCTAGATCGAGGGAGGTACTGGTACCACTCTACTCTGCTTTGGTTAGACCCCATCTTGAATACTGTGTCCAGTTCTGGGCACCCCAATTCAAGAAGGATATTGACAAGCTGGAGCAAGTCCAGAGGAGGGCGACCAAAATGGTGAGAGGCCTGGAAGCCATGCCCTATGAGGATAGACTTAGAGAGCTGGGTATGTTTAGTCTGCAGAAGAGAAGGTTAAGAGGGGACATGATAGCCATGTTTAAATATTTGAAGGGATGCCACGTAGAGGAGGGAGAAGGCTTGTTTTCTGCTGCTCCAGAGACCAGGACAAGGAGCAATGGATTCAAGCTGCAGGAAAGGAGATTCCACCTGAACCTCAGGAAGAACTTCCTGACAGTCAGGGCTGTCCGGCAGTGGAATCTGTTGCCTCGGAGTGTAGTGGAGTCTCCTTCCTTGGAGGTTTTTAAGCAAAGGCTTGATGGCCATCTGTCGGGATTGCTTTGAGGGTGTTCCTGCATGGCAGGGGGTTGGACTGGATGGCCTGTGTGGTCTGTTCCAACTCTGAATTTCTATGATTCTATGATTCTAATGTTTTCCTATGTGTTAAATACTTACATATTTTTTATCATTCAAAGATGTAGCAATTAAATAGTGTTTGCCAGTTATTAACACATGTTTCTGTCAGTGTAATCGGTAACATTTGTAATTGAGAAGCTGACTTGTGGAAGAACATTTGCTTAATTGCTGCTGTATCCAGGATAAATGTAGTTTGGTCAGTTTATGAATATCTGATTAAATTTGTAATTTTAAGTTTTTATATTTTTTTATCTTTGAGAGTGTTATAGGGATGAAAATGGATAAATAATTGATTGATGGCCAGGTTTAAACCTTTCTTCTATTAAAACCTTCTTGAGTAATCACTTGTTGAACAGTGAGTCAACTTGTAGATAAATGCCATTGATTCAATGAGTCTACTATACTCAGGACTAGTAGAATTTAGGCCAATGTCTGTCAGACAACCTGCCCCTAGGGCATATAAGGCTTTAGTCATAACGAGCCTTGATGGGGTACTGGGGGTGTGGCTATCCTGAGTGCCAGAGTAACTCAGCAATAGGTTGCCAGGCAGCCAGCATAGCTATTCAAGAGAGAAACCCAGCGCATTCATGTGAGGGAGGGGCTAGAAGCTTGAGAGGAGAATATATAGAAAAGCAAGTACTGAGAGTCATTTTTCAGTCCTTCAGTGAGTCCTTCAGCCAGGGGAGAACTCTGGAATAAAGTTCCTCACTCGGCCAGAAGGGTTGTCTGTGTAGGAGGGTTTGTTTCTCAGGGAAAGTTAAGAGGAGACATAAGAGAAATCAAACCATTTTAGAATCTGGTCAGAAAGGGTGACCTAGATTTGAGGATTGAGACTGGTTGTGATACTGGTGCTTATATGAGGGTTTCAAGACATGCAGAACCTGTCTGAAACAGCTTTGAAAAACTATATTAGCTTTGATCTGTATATGAACTCCAATTCTTTCTTCTGTTTGTTATTTTAATAAAGACTGTAGTTTATAAATTTTGGCTCAGCTGAGTAGTACACATTATTCAAAACCTAAATAGAAAACATGCTACCATAAAATTCTAAAGGAGTTCTAAATAACCATTGAAATGGTTATCTTTATTCGGAAGCAGTATTTAAAGGGGAAGGTGGAGCTGTGTGTCTGAAGTGGCAGGGTACTTTATCAGGTTGGTGAGCTTCCCTATCCATCTGAGAGAGAAAGAAGCAGGCTCAGTCACACTAGCACTTTGAATTGTGCCTGGAACAGGCATCCAATGGAGCTATTGTGACAGGAGAATTGTATGGTCCCTGTTATCCAAATAGCATAACATCTGTCACCCCTAGCAATTGTAGAATCGTAGACTGGGATGGACCAAAGGACTGTCTACCATAACCTCCCGCTAATGCAGGAATACACAATTAAAGGACTCCTGACAACCTCTGTTTGAAAAACCTCCAACAAAGGAACATCTGCCATCTTTCAGTGGAATTTGTTTTACTGTCAGACAGCTCTTGCCATCAGGAACTTTGTCTGATGTTTAGTCAGAATTTCCTTTCTTTTGGTCTCCAGACCAGCAGAAGACAAGCTAACTCCATCTGCTACAATACAGCCCTATAGCATAGCCAGCAGTGGGGAACAGAGGCAGTGCAATACAAGAATACTCACACATTCTCCCCACTATATTCATCAATTTGGCAACTAGACTAGGAGAATACATAGCATAATATTCCAGCATTGCTGATCTGCTGTCAATTATGTTGAGCCATTCACTGTAATTTCCTTTAGGTGGCACTGAACAATATGAGAAGATTTTGAAAAGAAATGCTGCAGTCAGGCTCAGTCCCTGTATAACTTAGCTGTTGTTGTTTTTTTTCCTGGCTAAGTCTGTCATATAGAAAATCTCTTATTGACTGCTCTTTTTGCTCTTCAGGTTCTGGGACTTGGAAGGAGGTGAGAACTATGTGCTGTCTCTCGATGACCAGTTTGGATTTGAAATAGGAGAGTGTATCAACTGTGTCTCCTATTGCAGTGCTAAAGGTGAAAAAGATTTTATTGCACTGATTTTCAACATTCTAATTATCTATATTTGCAGTCCCACAGCATTCAGTTATAATCCAATACAGTTTTGAAATTCATAGGAAGCCAAGAAATGAACTGAACTCATAGTACGTCCTTCTCACTGGTTCATATCTGATTTCTTCAAGTTTTCTTCAGCAGTAAAATTTAGGTTGGATTAAGATGTATTTTGCTACTGCTGTTGCTAGAAATAAGCAGTCACTTACAGTTGTTGAAAGACCCAGAAATTTACTTATCTTTGACAAAATGACATTGCACAGTCTAGACAACTGCCCCTGCAAATCTGACTGGCCACCTTCTTTCTCACAGAAGAAACAAGATAGATATTCTGTTATCCTAACAGATGGAGGACTTTGGGGTCCACCCGCAATGCCAGTGTTCCTTAGAATTTGGGGACATTATGACTCAAAGGAGGCCTGCGAGACAGCATACTGACAGGATCTTTTCACCTGTGTATACCAATACTAACTGCAGAGAGGCTCCAGTTCAAAGATAAACAATGTGTTTTATTGGAAATGACAACACACACACAAGGAGACAGACACTCTCAAGAATCATACAAGGCTGTTGGAAAATAAGGCATGAAAGGTTGGATAGAGAGAGATTAGGGGTGAAAAAGGATGATAGTTACCAGTTCTGAAGAAAAGGGTCAAAGCAAAGAGGCTCAGCCAGGAGCCTGAAGGTAGCACAGACCTAACAGAAATCTGGATGTCACATATTACATCTGAAATGCTACCAATGCTAAAAATTGCTGGAACTAAAGTCAGTGTTTGTGTACACTTCTTCCTATCTTGAAGGGGTGTTCTGGCAAAGCTTAAAACTTTCTCACAGGACTGATGAACGGGTTTGGTGGCTGATTCAAACTTTTGATCCCGGTATTTGAATCTTTGTGTTCTAACCTCCTTCAGTACCTGGCAGCTTAGCTTGCGTGGTACATTTCACCCAGGAATTTGAGATCTACAGGCAAAGGATTATTTTCTGTTCCACCAATGCATACGGCTCTGTCAAGGCTGTGAGCCTTTCAAGATCTAGCTCTGCATTTGTGGAATGGCTTTCTTCTGTACCTCCATTTGGAGGAGGATCGCACCTGTTTTCATAAACAATTGAAGACTTTCCTCTTTGACTCACCATCTTAAGTCACTGAGTTGTGTTTAAGGTGCTGAGATGGATAGCAACAGGTGGAGTGTTTGGAATTTAATTCCATGTACTGTTGTGTTCTGTTTTATTGTCTTTGTCCCCAATTGTGTATGTCGATGTTCCGCCCTTAGGTGCAAACAGCGTTATAAACGTTGTTGTTGTTGTTATTACTATTACTATTATTATTGGTGATTACTTTGACATCAAAGTGACAAAATTTATGGGACTCTTGATAGTATCCTGAAGTTTGGATCCGTAAGGGGTGTGTAGGAAAGGTCTTCGTAGGGAGAGATTAAAAGGAATGGACTCTGATTGTCTTGTCTGGGCTTGCTCTGAAAGGCAGAGATTTGAGATCAGGGAAGAGATTAGTTTGAATGCCAGGGTTTCCCACGTTGAACTTATGGTCTGACCATGTCTGGCAACATCTCGTCAGGTCAGCATGACTTCAATCATGTATTTCCAGTCATAAACCTGTCCAAGTGTGAAAACAAAAAGCACATCCTGCAGAATGAGGGTGTCGAGGTTGATAACAGTGTCTTGTCTCTGTTTATTGGTAGAAAAACTTGACATGTCTTGGCCTTTGTGTACTTCTTCTTCATGGTCTCTGTGATTCACACAAATGGGTTTCACATCTGTGCAGAAACAGCCTTCGGAACCTTCTAGAACCTACCGTTGGCGTTTTGGTGGTTGTCCTCTCCCCCATCCTCTCAGGGTATATAAGCTCCCACCCATTGTAACAGTCAGTTTCTTTTTGTCCACCACGTGAGCAGCGTACAGGAGCCTTTTGCTGTTTTGGACGGGGTTTTCCTCTATTTTTCTGGCGTTTTGGACTGGTTGTTGCGGCTTTCGATTGGACTGGATTGGATTGGATTATTCTTCTGGATTGTGTTGTTCTGGCAAGTTGTATGGCAACAGCTGTATTTAAGCATTGCGTGACCTGTGGAGGAAAGATACCGGATAAGGAGGGACACTTGAAGTGCCTCCTTTGTTTGGGTGAGGGTCACAATGTAGGAGCTTGTTGCCACTGTCAGCTGTTTACATCCCAAACTCGTCACAATAGGGCTGCTCAGCTGAAAGCCCTATTGTGGGAGAATGTGCTGACTGCTTCAGAGCCGGCTAAGCAGATTGAACTTACTCGCTTACCATCTAGAATGGCCCATTCCACCTCTTCCTCCATATCTCGACGGAATGTGTCCGTACCATTATTGAGACTAAGATCTCGTTCGACGTCGAGGTCTTGAGACCAGGCACCTCCGGCACCGTTGAGTCATACTGATGATCATCAAGATCATTCCTGTCCTCCACCTAGTACTGAACTGCCTAGGAAGGAGAAGGATCAGAAAAGGAAAAGTAAATATGCTGCTTCAATGGAACTATCTAAGAAGCATAGGAGGAAGGATAAGCCTAAGATGCATCTTTCATCTCTGACAAAGGATGGCTCCTCAAGAGTCCATTTCGGAGGATGTGCGGGCCCCTCAACATTGGGGAACCTAAGAGGAGATTGAGGGAAGTGTGTATTGGTTCAGAGGGAGAGATACTGGACACCTCCCCACAGATCTCTGTCAGGTCAGCTTCATGTCACCGAATGCTGTCCCCTACCGTAAGACCTTCTGGGAGCAGAAGATCTTCAACTGAACAGGTCAGGGTGCATCAGCATACCCCGCCTTCACCGCCTAGGTCTGGATACCAGGACTATTGGTCGGTCAGCACATCCTCATATCAGTATCAGCACTATAGGGAAAGATCTCCATCCCGATACTGTGATGATGTCTCATTTGATTTGAGGGATATTTCCCCTTATATTGATGACCTAGAGCGATATGGATGACACTGTCGGTATTGAGATGATCCCGAAGACTGGTACCATCATGTCACTTATCATTCTCACTCGCTGTTGCAAACCCCTCCATGTTGGCGGGTGATAGTGTCTTCTGGCTGGACATCTAAATCCTCCAGATGGGATCAAACCATGGCAGAAGGACATAGGAAGGATTCTGTTGTTATGTCTCTTCAGTGCTAGTACTGACAAACAACTGGAACATGCCCAGAAAATGCGATCGACGGCCAAAAAGTATGGTTTTTTGACATCGACATACCAGCAGAGATATTGGTATTGTTGGTACCAGTCAACAATTCAACAGTTTCCAAGGAAATTGTTGAATCCAACTCTGCCTCAACATAGAGAGAGCACAGCTCAGCAACATTCAACAAGAAAGTTTCTGGCTTCAAAATACAAGCAGCCTCAATACAAGAAGCGATAGTCACACCAGAACAAGCGTACAACCAACGTCACGAGACTTTTCTGACAAATACCAGCCGTCAACTCAAACAAAGCATCTTTTCTGTTGTAGACTTGCATACAGACAAGCAACCAAGTGTCCCCTCCAAAGTGTGATAACTGAAGCCCCTGTCAGAGCTGCTGATGACAATCAGCAGCTGTTGGTCCCTGTGGCTCTGGCTGGAGATGAGTCCTGCAGCTCAAGAGGTCCCCCTGCTGCCATGGACCAAGCAGGCCTAGACGTCCCTCTGCCTGCTCTTTTAGAGCAACAGGGATCCGATTCTGTGCCTGCTCCTTTGGAGCAACAGGGATCCGATTCTGAAGGGGCTCTGGAGCCTGGTTCAATAAGCCCCCAATGAAGACAGAGACTCAAGAGGGCTATGCAAAGGGAGGCTTCCTTGGCTAAGTTTAAGAAGCGGTGATCGGACACACCTGTGCCTGGGGCTATATAACTGCCTGCCTGGAAGCTTCTCTTTTCTTGTGGCAAACTTCTTACAAGCCCTCCACCCGGTTCCTGATACTTCAAATTGATCTCTGGACTCTTGACCCTTGGCTTTGGAATTCTGACTACGGCTTTGCTTGGCGCTCTGGTAAATAAACTTCCTTGAGTAAGTGCTTGCTTGTCTCCTCCTGGCTGGACTTTGCTGGCTCTCCCACTCTCTTCTCCAGGCTGGCTTGCTGCCCAGGTCTCTGACCTTGACAGAAACCACCATTTGGGGAAGAACTAAGCTATTATGCCAATGTTTGGTCGGTGATCACCTCGGATTCTTGGGTTCTAGGCACTGTGAAGTATGGTTATGCCATAGAGTTTCGCTGTTTACCACTTACAGGTTGAATTCATAGAATTATGCCCTCTCCAGAGCTTGAAGAAGAGATATCAACACTGCTTCAAAAGGGGGCAATAGAAAGAATCACTACAACTCAATTGAAAAGAAGTTTCTCTTCGAGATACTTTCTGTTGAAGAAAAAAATGGAGGTCTTCAGCCAATATTGGACCTGAGAGGTGTCAACCACTATATCCAACCAAAACTATTCAGAATGGTGACTTTTACTGCCATTCTTCCACTCTTAAAAGGGGATGATTGGTTTGCAACCTTACATCTAAAAGAAATGTATTTCCACATAGGCATAAGACCAGAGCACAAATGGTTTCTTGCTTTTACTGTCGACAGGAACACCTATCGCTTTTGTGTTCTTCTTTTCAGCATAAGTGCAGCTCTGAGGGTCTTTACAAAATGCATGTGCCTAGTGGCGGCTTTTCTTTGTCAGGAAGGTATCGTAGTGTTCCTGTATATAGACAACTGGTTAATAGAAATGTTTCTAAATACATGCTATTTGTAAGTTGTTCACCGCCTCGATCCATATGGAGAGGGGGGATACAAATAAATAATAATAAAATAAATAAATAAAAAATAAATAGTGGCACTAATGGGTAGCCCTCCATATTTCAGTATGGGACATGTAGTAGTAGTTAATTAGCTGCTTGCTTGTAACCAAAGATGGGAACCAGAGACCGTTAGGTAAACAAAGCTAGGAATGCAGGACTGATAAGAACTACCAGCCGAAGCTGACCCTTCAAGGTCTCTCACTGTGGAAAGGAAACCTTTTGCTTCTAATGTTTGGATTTTGTTAATTACTTTCAGTTCGCTCACTGAAGTCCTGTACAACGCATCTCACTCCTAATAAATAGTGTATTAGCACTGTTAACAATTTGTGTGTGTGATTTCGGTTCCTGACAGGCACCCTCTCAAAACCAAGTATCCATGCATCTCAGGATCACCATCAGTCTTCTACGGAAGCTAGGATTAATGATAAATTACAAAAAGTCAACCGTGGTACCATGAAGAAAGATCAAATATATTGGAGCAGTACTGGACTCAAGACTGCAAAGAGCCTTTCTTCCACATGATGGATGGGAAAAGATTTTGAGATACCTGGAAAAGATGCGACGTCTTCGGACAATCTGAGCAAAGGCGATACAGGTTGCGCTAGGACTGATAGCGTCAACTACGCTTGTTACACTATATGCAAAGCTAAAGATGAGACCACTGCAACAGTGGTTTATACGTCGGTTCAATCCTCTTCAAGACTATCACCTCAAGTTCCTCACAGTACCGAGGAGTATTCTCACTTCTCTGGATTGGTGGACAAAGCCGGAGAACGTTTTGAAGGGAATGCCATTCCTCCCTCGCCCACCATCGCTTTCAATGACAATGAATGCGTCAACGAAAGGCTGGGGTGCTCACCTGGGAGCACTCACAATACGAGGTCTTTGGACAACTCAGGAGAGCAATTTCCATATCAACATCTTGGAATTCATGACAGTACTGAAGGCGCTCCAAGCGTTTTAGCACTACGTGTGTGGAAAGTCAATTCAAATTGTGACAGACAACACAACAGTAATGTATTACATAAACAAACAAGGAGGGACTCGGTCAGTACAACTATGGGAGTGGTGCTTAGCACGCTGGATTTTTCTGTCAGCTGTCTATCTGGCAGGGGGGTGGAACATCCTGGCAGACACACTCAACAGAACACCGTGGTGACGCCACAAGTGGATGATCAACAAGGAAGTGATTCAGGAGGTGTTTGTGAAGTGGGGGTTTCCTCACATAGATCTCTTTGCATCCAGACTGAACAACCAATGCAAACTGTACTGTTCCCAGCACTCGAAGGGGCATCAGACTCTGGGAGATGCCTTTCTCTTCAGTTGGACGGGACCGAGGGTCCATGTGTTTCCACCATTTCCCCTAATAACGAGGGTTATTGGCAAAATTCACCAGGACAAAGCAAAGGCGATACTGGTAACACCGTGATGATCTCAGCTTCTTAAATTTGTTAGTCATTACAGAGTTGATAACTGGTCTAGGAATGACACGTGTTTTGAGAGAGCTGTATTGTTTTCCTCTGTTGGATAAAGAAGATGACATTGTCTGTTTATTAATAAATGTTATTTATTATCATACATGTTGGTCATGACTGCGAAAAAAAGAGAGAAAGAAAAAGAAGGGGGAAAAGAAGAGGAGGGGAAAGGGAAATGGGTAACCAGAAATTGACTTAAGTAATTTTTCCAGCAGCATGACATACCCACCTCCTTTCTCCTCAGCTCAGTAGTCTCCCATTTGTGTGAGTCACAGAGACCACGAAGAAGAAGAAAAGGTTGCTTATCTGTAACTGTGGTTCTTTGAGTGGTCATCTGTGGACTCACACAAACCTTCCCTCCTCCTCACAAATGTCGTGCTGCACGGTGTTTTTCTTGCTGCTACACATGCGACGGAACTGACCGTTACAATGGGCAGAAGCCAATGGTAGGATCTAGAAGGTTCCGAAGGCTGTTTCTGCGCAGGTGCAAAACCCATTTGTGTGATTTCACAGTTGACCACTCGAAGAACCACAGTTACAGGTAAGCAACCTATTCTTTTAAGGCTTTCTTCAGGTGGCTACATAGAATCAAACTCCAGAAATTTCTGATAGGAACTTCTAAACTATTTACTAGGCAAGTGATTTGTGAGCATCTTACGATGTGTCTTTTATTTCCTCTATGGATTCCGTTGGATATTCTCAGGTTTTGTTTCTTTTATGTTCTTTTTTAGTCTCACCATTTTGAGCCCCTGCCCACATTATTTCACTGTTTCTCAACATTTTAAAGGTCACGCTATGTGATTTGCTACTTTGTGTCGCTGTATTGCTGTTCTTGTCACCCTCCTAATGTCCTCTCAACTTTGGGTCCGCTCTTTATACCCGGGTAATTTCTTTTCTCTCACTATATCTAGCTGTCTGAGGCTTTACTCCATCAAATTCTTGGAGGATGGTGGTCCTCTTTAGGATTGACAATATAACTGCAAAAGGTCACAGAAAAGTTTTCCACACTCTAATGAAGTTTGCAGTGGAACTTGATTAAGCAACAATTGATGTTAATTCTAATGACGATAGAAATTTAATAAATGCATCGCTTTTGAATAATACAAAAGCTACAAAATTTATCAGGTGCAGGGAACATCTCGGAAATAAATAGTTCTGTGGGAGAAAGAAACCATTACTAAACCAAGTTTGGAGAACCTAAGAAACATACGGAGAAAACAAAGTATGTATTAAATATAGATAGCATGTGGAAATAAAAGTAAAGGAGTTTGGATGAATTCTCAGATTTAGATTTAGGAACAGAGAATGGCAAAATCTAAGAAATGAGGGTAGATTTAGATTCCTCAGATGCAGAATCAGTAACATCATTTAATAAGAGTAGATTGAGGCAGATGGGTTCAAAGGATTACTTAAGAAAGTTCTGATAAGTTTAGGAATGGGAGTCAGGATGCCAATACACAACAGAAGAGCAGTGAGGCTGCAGTAGTGTTACAGAAATTACCATCAAAAACAGAGATACCAGTTCCAGATACCGGTATATTTCGAGATTTAACTGAGTCTGAATGGGAAATGCTGCTTAATACAAAGTGGTTCATAGGATATATTGAAAAGTTATATTCATTTGAGAAGAAAAGCAGTGGACCAATTAATTGTGCTCTTAGTTGGTGATCCCATTTCAGCTTTTATTTCTAGTGCTAGTGTTCCATGGGAAGATGATATTAACATTGAAATATATAAATAAAAAAAGAGTAGATTCCGCTGTTAGGTATGTGAGTTGGTGGCACTGTCCATTAGAGCATCGGTAGCAACTTCAATGTTTGCCAGAGCTGGCATATTTTGGATTCAAGAGATAGTGAAATCAGAAGGTTTAAGTGATTGTGGTGCACAATACATAAACTGTACTTCTGTATGTTGCAGATGCAGGATTTGATGCTGCAATGTTAGCAGCGAGATCAATAATTGCAACTACAGTGGGAAGAAGATCACTGGGCGGCCAATCAGAAATCTAGGGCAGGTTTGGTAAATATTTTCTTTAAGGAGAAGTTGTTATTTGATGAAAAGCAATATTAGAGAAAGTGTTGGTAGAAGGAAAAGATAAAACAAGTTTTAACCACAATACGAAAGAGAAAGTTAGATAGGAGTTATTTCAGAAATGAAAAGTGTCCCTTTCAAGAAAGAAGAGGTTTTCAGAGATAAAGGGAATAAAAATAATAATAATAATAATAATAATAATAATAATAATAATAATAATAAAAATTATTTGTATCCCATCTCTCCACATGGATCGAGGCGGCGAACAACATACATTATACATTAAAAGACATTAAAAGACATTAAAAACATACCCAGTCCTCCCCACCCACCAACCTATTGGGGATATTGAGAGACTGGTAATGAGACTCTCAATCAGCAGAGTAATTGCACAAAACACGGAAGTTGAACAGATCACCAGTCCCACTTCTTTAACTCCACCCAAAACACACTTAATCTAGCTCAAAATAAACACAAAAGAGTTTGGTTAAAAATATAAAAGAGTTTACTCACAAAATCTTGTGCATAGTCTACACAGGTTCAATTCTTGAGGAAGGTAGGAAGAAAAATAAGCACTCCCATGCTTGCTGCAAATGATCCCTGTTATGAAATCTCAGAGCATACTTTCAGGTCAAAAGGCGAAGGCAAAAGAGAGAGAGAGAGCACATGGCAAGAAAACTTTTTTAAAAGCAAAGAAATGTGTACGTGCTGGGGGAAGAGGTGTTAACCAACAAACAGGAAGTTTCCTCTCTAGGGTATCTCTCTGTGCTTACCATAGACATGAAAACAAAACTAGCCTGTTCATTAGGCATGCAAAGGTTGCTACTCCCAACACAACCCACCTAAACCAACCCCTTAAAATACACAGCAATTAACAGTCCATCAATTACTGTTAGCAAGGCAACAAGGCAATAGATGGGAGGCTATGGAAATGCTAGTCTGGGAAGGCCTGTCGGAAGAGATCAGTCTTGACTGCTTTTTTAAAGCTGTCAAGACTGGTAATATGCCAGGCCTCCTCCGGCAGGCCATTCCATAGCTTGGGAGCGATAGAAGAAAAGGTCCTCTGGGTAACCGCAGCCAACCTAATTCTGACTGGCTGCAGTAAGTTCTTCTCAGAGGACCTTAATGTGCTGGGCGGATTATATGGGAGAAGGCGATCCCGCAGGTAGGCTGGCCCCAAGCCATAAAGGGCTTTAAAGGTAATAACCAACACCTTGTACTGTGCCTGGAAACTAATAGGCAGCCAATGTAACGACTTCAGAATTGGTGTTATGTGGTCAGTTTTAGGTCTACCAGTGACCAACCTGGCTGCCATATTCTGAACTAATTGAAGTTTCCGGACTAAGCACATGGGTAGCCCTATATAGAAGTGTCAAGCAACAATTCGAAAAAAAAAATCAAGATTCCGTTTCAAACAGCAAGAACTACAGCAACTATGCAAGGGAGCCGGGGGGTGGAAGGCCTCAATACTGACTGGAGGGAAATACACGATTGACTTTCATATATTATATTAGTTGAGGAGATCTTGTATGAAATCTTGCCAAAGATGTTGTCTGAATCATGGATTCTAACATCCCCAATGCAAGGTGCATTAAATCTGCTGAGTATGATTCCAGTACTTTAATTATTTTCTCCCTTCCATTCCTTTGAAAGAAACAGCCTTTCTCTGTGACTGTTTCCAGTGTTAAATGAGTTAGAAATGTCATTAACTTTAGGTGCCTCTTTTTGAAATTTACCAGAAAGTTTGTCTGTGTCAGGCAAAGACTTAATATGATTGGCTGCCTAATAAGATTCTATGGAATCCTGAGGTTTGCAGTTTAGGGAAGGGCCTTTAGAATTCTCATCCAGAGAGCTCTTTAGGCTGGTTGCTATGGAGACAAGGCTTAGCAGCAAGAAGGAGGGCAGTGTATTCCCTCAGGAACCCAACCTCTATATGTTAATAACTCTGAATACAGATTGGTTTGGTGAATATGGGAAAAAGTTACAGGTACTGGACAAGACAGATTGGGGAATTAGAGACACAGGATCTTAAATCTTCCTAATAGGTATTACCTATGAGAAAATAAAATCCAGGGCAATGCCAGGTATATATGCTAGTTGCTTCATAAACAGGAAGTGTCATTTCAGTCTGACTTTACCAGTGATTGTAAAGAAAGACTTAAGTCAGTGGATCAAAACTTCAACCTCGGACGAAGGAAATCCATTTGTCCCATAGAGCAAAGTAACAATCACAACATAGGTGAGTCAATATGGAAGGGGAGTACATTGCAGTGCCCATGCCATCTAGGGAGGGTGGATGAAAACATAGAGGAAATTCAACATAAGCCATTTAAGGATGAGAGCAGTCAGATTGGTATTATTAGGATTTGTGCCAATGATAAAAAATCAGAATGTGCAGGCCTGTATAGACAACATGACAGTGAAGGCCCACCTTTCCAACTAAGGGGATCTTGTTCATAGTAGTAGTAACAACAACAACAACAATAACACAACAACATTTATTTATAATGCTCTTTACACCAAAGAGTGGAACGTTAGCATACACAATCAGGAACAAAGACAATAAAACAACACCACAACAATACATGGAATGAAATCCCCAACACCTCATCAGTTACTACCCATCTCAGCACCTTAAAAAGCCAACCAAGATTTTAACTTGGACTGAGTAGTGGTTGAACTGCCTAATGGCAGTTTCTGACATTGTTTCTGAAGTCAAATTTTTTAAAGCAGACACAAAATCTCTCCAGGAGAGTGGTGTTTGTACCAGGTGTGTTACAAAGATTATATCATAAACCTATTTGCCTCTGGTGAGAATTTCAAATTAAAAGTTTCTTTTCTATAAATGGAAACATAAAAGCAGAATGTCATGTTGTCCTAGCTGTGTCATGGCCAAAAGGTCTATTTTATATTTTCCCTCACAAAAATAAGGCTTGAGAGAGCACAAATTGCCTTAGTTGCTCCTCATTGGCTTTGGAGGTGTTGATTCTGACTTCTGATAAGCAAGTGAGTAGAGGGAGTAGCAAGTGAGATAAGCAAGTGAGTAGAGGGAGCCATGATAACTACTGTAAAGACTAGATCTGTTAGGACAAGATCCAATATGTCATCCTCATTGACAGTGGTTAACATTAACTTCATGGAGGTTGAGTTAAGTTTAATGAAACAATGGTCTCAGAGTCAGTGACTAATATGATATTAGGATGCAGGTAGTAATCAACACAATGTATATATGAAACAGCTTGGATGGCTTTTTGGAACTGGTGCACTGGAAATTCAGTTGTATTAGAGAAAGTACAAACTAAAGATGTCTTGGCATTTCTGCAAAATAAAATAACTAAAAACCTGGGACCTAATACTTTGGCAAGACAGGTAGCAGCCTTGTCAACAGTCATGCTGATTAAAGGGAAGTCTTTATATGGTCAGCCACATGTGGAAAAATTCTAAGGGCTGAGACATTACGGGCTCCACCATTACAGCCTCCATTTGTAGGTTCCAGCATGGCATCTCAACTTGGTGCTAGAACTTTAGACCTCCATTTGAGACACTTCATTAAATTTCCCTAAGACTATTATCTTTCAAGGTGGTGGTTGTGGATGCTATAACTGGCTAGGAGGCTGTCAGAACTGGCTTCACAATTAGTCCATATTAATTTCTTCAGATTTGAAACAGAAAAGTTGTCTTCAACTGTTGGTCCATCTTTTGTACCTAAAATTATAATGACAGTCAGACAATAAAGCTACCTGCCTTTTGTCCAAATGCAGTGCATCATCTAGATAAAATATGGCATTTTCTGAATATGGAAGAATGGTGAAGGCATACATAGGCAGCATTCAGACTAATTGTCATACAACTAGTAGGGCTAGATAACACCAGCCACTCACCCCCTTAAGATATGAGGCTTGAGCATATTCTACTAGTTGTGAATTGCTCCTTCAGCCATCCTGAGAATGAGGGATTGTTACTTACTGTGAATGATCATTCTAGGAAGGAAGGAACAATGCACGCCAAACACTGTGGCTACATGAGGAAAAAAAGCAAAAAGAGAGTAGAGGTCTTTCCTGTGTCATTCTATCAAAAATATTCTATTCTTTTGAGTCTACAACTAATTATGTTGCTGAGCAAGACTATGTAATTAAATTTGATGGAGAGAAAGGAGTCAATGGACTCCTGCCTCAGTTAGCTGGCATGAGGAAATAACTGTCAGGTCAGCTTCACTTTCCTTTCCATGCCATCTTAATGCCATTCTGGTGACTCTAAACCCAATTGGAATCCTGAATGTCAAAAAGCCTTTGAGGAGCTAAAGACACTGTTCAGTACTGGACCATTTTGAAGCATCCAGACCCTACATACCCTTTCCTAGTGCAGTTGGACGCTAGCAATACTGTATTGGGAGCAGTCTTGCTACAGGCAGATGATGAGGGATGCTTGAGACCATGTGCGTATCTTTCAAGAAAGTTCAGTGTACCTAAATTGCATTGGCCAGTTTGGGAAAAAGAGGCAGTGGCTATCAAATGGGGCTAGAGACTTAGAGGCATTTTTGGAAAGGTGAGATTTGTACAGATCATCACAATTTGGTGACTTTGCAGACCCTGCACATTGAATCCAAAACAAGTATGGTGGGCAACGCTTTTATATAACTTTAAATTCACTTAAAGTATTTGCTGGAGAAAAAGATTTTCTTAGCTGATATGTTGTCACATTTACCTCAGCATGACAGCCAGAAAAAACAAATTATTGGTGCTGAGCTCACCCAGGGGCAGTGGTCACAATGCAGAGGGAAAGCAAGCCAAGTACAATTCACTAAACAGAACTCACCAATAGAGAGGAATTGTGGTGTAAAGAGGGAAAAAATATGTCCTAAGATCACAAGAAAGAAAATTTTGCAACACTGCTATGATGTCAAATTAGCTGGATGATTTGGAGGGACAGAATGCCAGGTTGGCTTTGCTTTCTCTGTCATACTGTGTATATATATGTATATATATATGTATGTGTGTATATATATGTGTATATATATATATAAATATATGAAATAACATACAGTGTTTTAATGTTTGCTATCATATAAAGCCCTATAATTCACCATGTATTCTCATATCATGTTATTTACTGTTTGATGCCATGTAATACTTGTAGTGCTTGGCTTCTTGATGTGATATAAAGGGGGCTGGATGGGAACATTGGAAAATAAACAAGAAGCCAGAGTTTTGGGAACAAAGATATGTTGATGTCACAAACCATGATAAGGAAGAGAACAAAGGCAAGCACAAAGTCAGGATGTTGGCAGACAGGAAACTAGCCTAGGAAAAGAAGTTGTTTTCATTAGCTGGCAAACAAAGGCCTCACACGCACAAATTTATAATGTCACTAGTTATAAGACACTGTAAATCCAATAGGCCTTTTAGTTTTGGTGGTTGTCAGAATGTGCTGCTGTTATTCTTGAAGTTCCTGAACAAAGTTTTCAAAAACTATATGCCCGAATCACTGGGACTGGAGTTCTCCTGTACATAACAATAAACCATTAGTTGTAGATTGTTCGTTCACCCTTCCTAGAATGATCATTCACAATAAGTACTTACTCTTTTCTTTTTATATGAGATGTATTTCTTACTCCCACTATCTCCTTGACTCCCTTCAGTTTGACATCTTTCCTCTGCACTCCACTGAAACTGCACTAAGTAAAATGCCAGACTGTATCTTCATTACTATATGCAAAGATACCTTGTCATTATCTTTCTCCCAACTTTGATGCAAATGGACATACACTTTTGCTAGATATACATAATGCCAAATTTATTGGTGATTCTATTCTAATTTGATTCCTATTTACTGTTTCTATATAAGAAAGTTGTTGCTCAGTTTTCCTTCTTTCATTGATGTCTTTTGGGTGATTCATTCTTCGTGCTGTATTTCCCACTTTATTCTTCGTGGTCTCTGTGCCTCACACATTGGGATCTTCGCGCATGCGCGGTGGCTTTCAGAAAGTTCTAGAGCTGAACAGCTTGGCAGGAACCCCTCCCCCTCTCGGTACTGAGCATGCTCAGCCCGCCAAGCTAACGGTCCCTCCTCAGTTTTCTTTCATCTGCCGGCGTGTTAACAGTGAACAGAAAGACTTCTTCGGTTGAGCAACTTTCTCTCTGGTTTTTCTTCTCCTTTTGCTTTCGTTCCTTCTTCGGACTTTTGTGAGAACCCCTCTACATCTTCTTATGTCTTTGCTCTTTAAATACTGCGTTATGTGTGGTCGCAAGGTTGTGCTGTCCAACGGGCATACCGAGTGCCTCTTCTACCTTGGGGAGGCCCACAACGTTCGGGCCTGCTCTGTTTGCAAGGAGTTTACAGCTCAAACCTTGTGGAATAGCGCTTCTAGACTAAAATTGCTGGGAGCATGCCTTAAGGATTAAGGAACAGGCAGCTTCAAATACTGCCCTCTTTACTTCAATGGTTTCTCATTCCTCTGCTGTTACACGACCTGCAACCACACCCTCGTCGGTATCAACGGCTGCGATACCGACCTTGACGGTATCGGGCTCAGTATTGTCGTCGACGTCCTTGCCTCCCATCTCCTCCTTGCCTCGGATTCCGAAGCTTTCTAGGGCGCTGATTGCCTCCTTGTCATCGGGGAATGCCTCTGCGGGCTCGCAGGTGGCTCAGCCTTCTAAGCCCCTCACGGCGGCTCAACGGAAGCAGTCTTCTTCACATCCTTCCGATCTTTCTGTGAAGGATAAGAAGAAGAAAAAGAAGGAGAAGCACTGGTCACCTTCACTGGCAACCCAGTCGTCATGTCTCTCGACACCCCCGCTGACCCAGCCTACTATGCCTACTGTCGAGGAGGAGGGCCCTCCTGATATTTCTACAGAGCAGGGTGAGGCCCAACTCCTGGTGGTGGTATTACCATCGGTGTTGGAGGACCGTCTGACTCAACCAGACCTGCCTGTGCTGGCCGCACTGCCCTCGCTGCACGGTCAACTCGAACATGGGCTGGACCGTCCGGAACTTTCTGACTCTATCTTGGACACCCCATGGGTTCCTTCTCGACAGAGGGCACCTTCCCGTGACCGCGTCCACACTAGTGCAGCGCGCTCTCCGGGCCATGAAGATAGGCCTCGATCCCTGCAGCAGCGGAATGCTAGATCTGAGCGTGGCAGGTCAAGGACGAGGCTCAATTTGCCATTCTCATCAGCCTCATACATTGCACGATATGGCGGGAGCAGCCAGGATCATACTATTCGTACTCGTCTGCTTACAGAGACCAGTGTCACGCTGATATCCGTCGTTGGTCGCCTTACTGTCGTCACTCTCGGACTCCATCCTCGGTATCTCAGTACCACCCGACATCTCGGTACCGGAGGTGACCATCTCGATCCAGATCGCGTTCTCCGTACTACCGACGATCTGCCTCTCGCTGTCCATCTCGGACACTGCTTGCCTCGGCACCAGTCTGTATCACCGCTTCCTCGGGTAACGGCCACTATTTCTTGTCTATCTATGGATACCCATCCGATGCCTCTGGAGTCATCGACGGCTTCGATCCCGACCCAGTCGATCCTGCATCCGATTCCGTCTGTCCTACCAGTACCGCCCTCGACAGCACCTCCGCCAGTTGTGCTACCATCGGTACTATCTTCAGTACCGTCCTCAACACCCACTCTGCCTCCTCCGGCTGCAGTACTACCAGCTCAGCTGCCTCGTGGCCAGGGGCCGCCGTCTCATTCTTCCCAGTCCTACGATTTGGACTCAGATTCTGGTGACTCCACACCTGACTCGCACTCGTCTCCACCCTTGGCATTCGGGAGCCCACTCCAGACTCGGCACCCAAGGACGTCAAGCAGTTCTCAGACATCCTCTTGCGAATGGCCAACGCCCTCGGCCGCGATATCTCTGGACCGGCTCCGACAGTGCAAGACCCGGTCTTCCATTATGTGGACACCCGCCCGCCATCGGCAGCTCCGATACCATTCCTGCCCGTGTTGCAGGAGGTATTGAAACATCCTTGGGCCCAGCCAGCCTCTCTACAACCAATACCCCATTGTCTGGAGCACCTTTATAGGATCCAGAAAAAGGATGTCAATTTAACCACCCGGTGCCAAATTCCATCGTGGTCGAATCGTCTCAGATGAAGGGTGGTAAGAGGGCACACACCACTCCGCCTGATCGGGAAGGTCGCAGGTTAGACTCGTTTGGAAGGCATTTCTATTCTGTGTCTTCCTTGATCACGAGGATCTCGAACACCCAGGCTTGCCTCGCTGCCTACCAGTGGAACATCTGGGACAGGTTCTATCCCTTGCTGGCCCATCTGATGGATGACCACAGGACAAGCGCTATCCAATTTTATAATGAATCGGTGGCCTTATCCAACCAGCAAATCCTGTCATCCTGGTACACGGTCGAGGGAGCAGCCCGGGTGAGGGTTGGCACGGTCGCTCTCTGACAGTTCGCTTGGTTGTGGTCCACTGGACTCCAGGAAGACAGCAGGAAGCGGATCGAGGATTTACCTTTCGACGGACAGGATCTGTTTCATGCGACTACCAACAATGCCATGGATCATCTTGTCAAGGCGTGTCTTATGGCCAAGAGGATAGGGATCCATCAAACGTTGCAGTCCCATTGTAGCTTCGCTTCCCGTTCTTCCTGGCATCGGTCAACCTACTCTTATGTGTCCCCGCTGGACATCTGCTCAGTCCTTGCTTCCGTCTTCGATGTGTAGGACCTTGAGAAGGCGCCAACTGTCCTCGAAGAAATCTTCCTCCACGGCGAGGTCACAATTTTGACTTCCGCCGCAGGTCACCACTGCATCCATTCAAGCTTTGCTGAGCACCCGGGTCTGGCCCACCATCTCAGTGAATGGTGTCACATCATGGACTCTTGGGTTCTTTCCATCATCCATCTTGGTTACGTCATCGAATTTCAAAGTATACCACCTCAAGGCGTCTACTATTACACCCCGGCCAACCCAGCTTTGCTAGAGGAGATACAGTCCCTACTACAGAAAGGGGCCATAGAGCGGGTCTCGTCCTCAGCCAGTACCACCGACTTTTTCTCCCGGTACTTCACAGTACCGAAATCAGATGGTACCCTATGACCTATCCTGGACCTCAGAGGGATGAATTCTTACATTCTCCCCCAGAAATTCAAGATGGTCACTCTGACATCCATCCTTCCCTTTCTGTGCCGTTGGGACTGGTTTGCCTCTATCGACCTATGAGACACCTATTTCCATATCACAATTCGGCCCCACCACAGGAGGTACCAGTGATTCGTGGTCAATGGCATTTGCTACCAGTACAAAGTGCTGCCATTTGGACTTTCCACCACACCCAGTGTCTTCACCAAATGCATGGCCCCAGTGGTATCGTACCTCTGCACAAAGCACGTTATGGTATACCCTTACCTGGACGACTGGCTGCTGGTGGCGCCCTGCAAGCAGAAACTATACAAGGACATTCACCTCACATTGTCCCTCCTGTCCAACCTTGGCCTCAGGGTGAATCCCAAGAAGTCTCACCTTGAGTCAACCTGTGTTCTGGATTTTATCGGTGCCACGCTAGACTCTGTCACTGCCAGGGCCTTTCTTCCAGCGAAACCGGCCTGCACCCTGTGCCAGGCTGCTACCGCTGTCCTCCAAGCTCTGGTATCTCCATGAGGAGGATCCAGCAACTTATCAGCTACATGGCAGCAATGACAGTGATCACCTACCTCTCTCACCTTCATGCCCGCCTGCTGCAGCATTGGTTCATCAGAGTCTTCGATCCTCTTTGAGACAACCAGAGTCTCCTACTGCAGATTCCTCGGCAGGTGTGATACTCTCTCTTGTGGTGGCTCTCCCTGCAGCACCTAATGTCAGGGATGCCGTTCGTCGACCCCTGTCCTCTGGTCACGATAACGACGGGTGCCTTCTTCTCCAGATGGGGAGTGCACTGCAGTGATCTCAAGGTGCAAGAGCACTGGATTGGGCTGGAGACCCATCTCCACATTAACGCCTTGGAGCTCCTGGCCATCCTGAAGGTGTTGCGGGCTTTCCGAAACCCTGTTGTTGGCCCAACTGTCCAGATCCTGTCGGACAACACGACAGCCGTCTGCTATGTGAACAGGCAGGGAGGCACTTACTCCACCACCCTCCTCAACATAGCCCTTCGCCTTTGGGACTGGTGCGTACCACTCCGCGTTCACCCCGTTGCCCTCCGTCTGGCGGGCTAGGATAATGTCAGAGCGGACACGCTCAGCAGGGACACCTCGTGTCATCACGAATGGTCCCTCTCCAGTGCCGCATTCCAGAAGATAGCGTCTCAGTGAGGACATCCATTCATCAATCTCTTCGTGAGCAGTCATAACAAGAAATGCCCCCGGTACTGCTCAAGGGCCAGCCTAGGTCGGGCCTCTCTCGGCGACACCTTCCAGTTCCAGTGGGACAGGGAGCTGCTGTACGCATTCCCACCATTCCTGCTTTTGGGTCAAGTGGTAGCCAAGATTCTCTCCGATCGCACTGATGTGATCCTGGTGGCCCTGTATTGGCCGAGGCAACAATGGTTCGGCCCCCTTTTCACAGCTGTTCGAGGCTGTACTTTGAAGCTGCCATCGGCACCAGACCTCCTCTCGCACTCGGACGGTCTCGTGCTGCATCCAGACTTGACACTCCTATGTCTCCATGCGTGGAGGATAATCCCCTAGATGCTCCAGCTATATGGGATGTTCTCACGGCAGCCAGGAAGGAGTTTACGCTCGATCTTACTGCTACAAGTGGCAGAGGTTCTTGGCTTTTGCTGATGCTCGTCACGAATCCGCATTGCCTGTTGCCCTACCTACCATGCTACATTTCCTTTTGCACCTTCGGGAACAGGGCCTGCCTTCTCATCCCTCAGGGTGTACCTCTTGGCCATCGTAGCCTACCAGCCGCGTGGTACCCCTTCTGCTGTGCTCTTCTGCGATGCTATCCTCAAGCAATTCTTGAAAGGTCTGCAACATCTTTATCCTCCGGTCACTCCACTGCTTCCTGCTTGGTCACTGCCCTTGGTGCTCTCTCAGCTGACACGACTACCCTTTGAGCCTATGGCTACTTCTGGTGACAGGCTCCACACCATGAAGATGGCCTTCCTTGTTGCTGTCACTTCAGCTAGGCGAGCAAGTGAGCTTACCGTGCTGTGGTCAGATGAGCCCTTCCTTGTCTTCCATTGTGACAAGGTGGTCCTGCGCCCAGACATCTCCTTCCTGCCTAAGGTTGTCTCCGATTTCCATCTCAAGAAGGATGTCATCCTTCCCAGCTGCAGAGGCTATGCCTCTGGAGCGATCTCTCCACTTGCTCGATGCCCATCAAGCTCTGACCTTCTACATCCAACGGACTTTGTCCTTTCATCAGACTCCCCATCTGTTCGTCTGTTATGGTGGTCGTCGGAAGGACCATAGGGTGTCCACTCAGAGATTTTCCAAGTGGGTGGCCCAGACCATTCTCCTGGCATATGAATTGGCTAAACAACCTCCGCCAACTCCACTCTGGGCTCACTCCACTAGAGCCGTGGCCTCTTCAGCAGCTCTCCTTCGAGGGGTTGACCTGCAAGAGCTTTGTCATGTAGCTACCTGGTCATGACCTTTGTGTGCCACTACCGTTTGGACTGTCGGGTTCAATGGGATGCCTGCTTTGGCCGTGCAGTGCTGTCTTCTGTTCTCTAGGACCTGAGCCTCCGTCCACTGGTAAGCTTCTCAGTCTCCCAATGTGTGAGGCACAGAGACCATGAGAAAGAAGAACAGGTTGCTTACCTGTAACTGTGATTCTTCGAGTGGTCATCTGTGCCCTCACATACACCTGCCCAGCCTTCCCCTCTTCAGGTTCTGCTTCAGTGGACTGAGGAAGGACCGTTAGCTTGGCAGGCTGAGCATGCTGAGTACCGAGAGGGGGAGGGGTTCCCCCCAAGCTGCTTAGCTCTAGAACTTTCCGAATGCTACTGCGCATGCATGAAGATCCCTATGTGTGAGGGCACAGATGACCACTTGAAGAACCACAGTTACAGGTAAGCAACCTGTTCATCTCCCAACATTGTCCGTGAATAACTTCATTAAACTGTTTAGCTTTCAGTACTATGTATATGCTGGTGTAACCCAGCTTTGCCATTGTATTCCAGATAGTTCCTCATACAAGCAATCATAGAATCATAGAAATGTAGAGTTGGAAGAGACCACACGGGCCCTCGAGTCCAACTCCCTGCCATGCAGGAACACCCTCATAGCACTCCCGACAGATGGCCATCCAGCCTCTGCTTAAAAACCTCCAAAGAAAGAGACTCCACTACACTCTGAGGCAGCATATTCCACTGCCGGACAGCGTTGATTGTCAGGAAGTTCTTCCTGAGGTTCAAGTGGAATCTCCTTTCCTGCAGCTTGAATCCATTGCTCCTTGTCCTGGTATCTGGAGCAGCAGAAAACAAGGCCACTCCCTCCTCTACATGGCTTCCCTTCAAGTATTTAAACATGACTATCATGTCCCCTCTTAACGTTCTTTTCTGCAGACTAAACATACCCAGCTCTCTAAGTCTATCATCATAGGGCATGCCTTCCAGACCTTCACCATTTTGGTCGCCCTCCTCTGGACTTGCTCCAGCCTGACCATGTCCTTCTTGAATTGGGGTTCCCAGAACTGGACACAGTATTCAAAATGATGTCTAACCAAAGCAGAGTAGAGTGTTACCAGTACCTCCCTCGATCTAGACACCATACTCCTATTGATGCAACCAAGAATTGCATTGGCTTTCTTGGCTGCCACATCACACTGCTGACTCATGTTCAGCTTGTGGTCTATGAAGACTCCTAGATCCCTTTCACATGTACTGCTATCCAGCCACGTGTCCTCCATCCTATATTTCTGCATTCTATTTTTTCTACCTAAGTGTAGGGCCTTACATTTCTCTCTGTTCAATTTCAATCCCAGATATCCAACCACCCTCCTGATATTTTCACTTGGATACTTTGTCAATATCAACTCAAAGTCAATATGCTGAAGACAAAACTCATTTTTCTCTCCAACCCATCCTTTTGTTATTTATTGGCAGTGTAACTATCAAGCTTGTTGATAAGATACAAGATCTTGAGACTTTTTTTGACTCTTAACTCTTCACTGCTTTCTGAATTCAGTCCATTGCCAAATTATATCACATCTCTTTTTGCAACACTGCAAAAATAACAATCTTCTTCACTGTCCTCTTGCTAAATGCTCAAGTTGACAACCTGATCATCACTCACCTTAATTAGTGAAACATCCTTTCTGGAGCCCTATATCCCCTTTCCTCCTTTCCTTTTGTCTCACTTTGGTCCCCTAACATCTGTTCACCACTCAACTGTACAAATTATTTGCTTCTATTATTACTCTGGCCACATGACACTCTTTATTAAATTCGTTCACTGGCTTCTTGCTTATCTGTAGATCCTTCATAAACTTCTGTAATGCATTTTAATTTTCCATGGCCTTACCCTGGGCTTCAGTCTCCTGATATATTTCTGCTTTTGATCTTAGCTTATTCAACTTAGCTTCTCTCAACAGTCCAAAAAGTCTCATGTTTCATCAAATGACTTCGTTATTCACTGCTTTCTCGCCCTATGTCTATAACTCCCTTCCAGAACACATTTGTGATGTCATTTGTGTTACTTCAAAACCTCTTTCAAAACCACTTTTGCTGTGAATCCCTGGCACAACATTGTCCACATATAATGCTGTTACTAAGCATAATTTCATGTAACTTAAATAATTCCCTTTAGAAGCACCACTGAAAACTGTGGCCCCAGCCATTGTGAATCCAGCCTTCTCCTGGGTTCATTTAGTTGTGCTTATTTTTTGACGTAGCCCCCTCCAGTTTCTTTCTCGTGTTCATAGTCAGTAGAATGATGGAATGCTGGATTAGACGTCCAGATTTCTATCAGTGTTAATCTTGATGTGATCTGAAGAATATCGTATATTTTGCAGGTGTTCTATCAGGTGGCACAGATAAAGGAAGAATAGCTATGTGGAAGAAGGTATCACTTTCCAGCCAAAATACATGGTCGCTGGAAGGAAAGGACAGATGGAAGCTTCAGGCACCTACAGAGCTGGAAGGGAATATCATTCAAATACAGGTAAAACAGCTCATAGATTCCTCTCTTCATTTTGGCTCTTACAGGTGTAACAGAATCTATGAAGGAATGTTTATCGCACATGCAGTTCCCCCTGCCTGCTCTTATTGTCCCCACACTACCTACTGATTTTCGATTGTACAGTAGCAGTAGCTCCCAGTTTTCCTTTAACAGGAGAGTGGAAACAGTCTGACCCACCATCACTTCCAGTGCAATCTCTCCTGAATACAACAGCAAAAGTAATCCTGCCTGAAACAGGGAAAAATACCCCCACCCGAAATTTTTTGGGGCATGATTGGCCATTTAAAGTCAATTTTGATGAAAGGAGCTGTTCTCATCCCAAAGTAATCATACCAAGACCAGTCATTTCTGCTTTTCTAAAAGCAGTTGGTGTGGCCTATTGAATTCAGATAGAACGAACAATGCAGTGGGTCTGGTGCCTGGCCCTTTAGTTGTTTAGCTCTGTTTGATTCCTTTGAAGTATCAGGGTTCCTCCTCAAGGCAGAAGTGGATGGCCAGTGGGGCTTACTGCCACCTCCACTGCTGCCCCACACCATTTTCAATAGGGACTTACAAGCCTTGTTCAGTTTCTCAGTCTCATGAGGCTTGCAGTTCCTATTAAAAATGGCCTGGGGGGCAGCAGAGGTGACAGCAAATAATCTGTGAATAATCAAATCTGCAAAAGTGAAACCCGCAAATGTAGAGGGCTGACTGTATAACAAATATATCAATAAATAAAAGCATAGAGTTAACAGGAAGAATATACAATATACAATCATTTCAATGATGCATACTTACACAGGAATGCTGCAACCCCTGGAAGGGCATCTTCAACCTCACATTCCTCTTTCAGCACCTGTGGAGAGTTCTGCATCCCTGTAGTCATAGTTCCAATATTGAAGGACATAAAAAGGAAGTAGATCATGGATGTGTAGGATCAATGGATCAGAGAAGGCTTGAAGTTTCAGGATCCAGTTATCTAGAATCCCAACATACCCCAGAATAGAAGGAAAAGTATCCCAGCCCAAATTTACTTCCACCAACAGGAAGGGGAAAAAAAGGAGAATTCTGCTCCATCTTTGCTTCTGCTTTGCTGGTGTGAGTCCACTTGGGCTTAAGTTTAAGCATGTCATAGGCTCTGAATTTCTGGGTTAGGCTTACCCTGCCTGACTGCAATCCACTACACACACCTGAACTGACTGCAGTTTTTCCTGAGTGAGCAAGCATATTAATTTGCTGCCAGTTCCTGTAGGATATGATGACTAGGCATTGTGTCAGAAGCTTTCTAACAGTAGGTCCTGTTTCTCTTGTATACTGTGCCCAGATCTCTGGGCTCTAAATTCAGGAAGAAATGATTGCAAGTTCTGGGATCAGTTTACAGATTGAATTCAGGAAGTTAGAGTTCAGTCAAAATGTGAGATATTACTATTGTAGAATTAGAAATTATGGTAAAACTACATGTCCATTCACTTACATCTTTCTTACCACACCCAACCCCAAAAGACTGTGCAGAATTTTCAGTTAATTGAGCAACACAGAAAATGTTATTGAAAACATATGCAGTATCTTGTTACAAATTATTAATATGAGCTATCAAGAGTTTTCTTGGCTATGTTCTGTCTAACAGATTGAAAGTAAATTTATATCTATTTTGTCAAATTTCAGCATTTTCTTTAAACTGCAGTCATGTGCCAACATCCAGCTTCAATATCCAATGCTAACTGAATTGGGATTCTCCCCTACCCCTCACCACCTTCTGTTATTGCGCTGTGCCTTGAAAAAATCTGCTTTCCCAGCCCTTTAGAGCAGGTTGCACAATGGATTGTAGGAAGAAGGGAGTGAAACACCAATTCTGGCAAAGTTAGTGGGATCCAACAAAATGGATCCTGGTCATAATGATTGCTTTTTTCCCTCCCATCTTACAAGAGGTGTTTTTTGCAATTTATGGGAGGTAATCTAGGCTGTGTGACTTCCTTGTGCTATTGTTCATGTAAAACTGCCAGCCTGGGTGAACTTTTCTTGGGTGCCTAACCATAAACCACCATGGCATATTGATTTGAGCTTTGGAGTATGACTGTGAGAAAGCAGAGTCCTCAGCCATGGAAACCTACTTGGTGACCTCAGGCAAGTCATGCTCTTTCACCCTCAAAGGCAACAGCCCCCTGAACAAATCTTGACAAGAAAACCCCTCGGTCACCTTAGGGCTGCCATAAGTTGCAAACAACTTAAGTCACACAATTACAAGACCATAATAATAGAAGTAGAATATGGTGGTAACTTTTCACTGGTCCTTGTCTTGAAAGGAATGTTTTCTGTATGCATGGAACTTACTGAAATGAAGGGAACTCACTAAAAAGAAGGCTGTAAGTTGTAGGGGGAAAAAGTTTGAATTTCTCTGTTAGGAATATTGGTTATCTGGATTTGGGCATATTCTTTGCTAAGGAAAATAAACCCAATAGCATGATTACACTGTGGTTAAACAAGATACGTACTTACTTTCCAGGCAAGTTGTACTTTTTGTGATATAGAGAGGGAGCTAAGGTCTATTTTTAAAGCAGTGATGAACTTTAAGAGTAGAGTGATTTGATTAATAAAAAATGTGGGTGCTGCCGGCTGATTTTTAGATGTTTATTTTGAGTGGTCTCATACAGTTTATAATTAATGATTAAATGGCATATGATTGTGTAAGGCTTTGTAATGTACAGTGAAGTAATTCTGTGAGTTGGCATTCCCTGGGTAAGTACATGGAGTTTGCAAAAGCCTTACTTAGGGAGCAAACGCTCAGCCCACAAAAACTATTATAGGTTTGCCTTAGGGCTGCCATAAGTCAGAAATCACTTGAGGGTACACAACGAGAAGAATGCTGCTAACAGAAACTGGAATCAATGGATCTGGATACTAGGCCTAAGCAATATAACTAATATTGCTGTTGAAAGGAATGATTTAAAATTCAGCTGCTTTATTTTTCTAACAGATAACAAATCTGAATCCTTTGTTGTATGGAAAATGAACTGTAGAAATAAAAAGATTGGATTCAGAAGTGCCCTTCTGCTCATGCGAAGGGCTAAGAGTAACACGTGAGAAAAGTGGATATAAATGCAAAGATCATGATTTTCTTGTATAAAATGTTGAACAGACAGAGGTATGGGAATTATTGTAGAATATTTTATTATAGTACTACATAGTCATGGTGACTATTTAGCTTTTATTAAAGGTTCTGTTTAAGATTATTCATTCCAAAGCACAATGTTTATTTCTGTTCAGACTGAATATTTCGATCTTGGTGGGCAACCTATGTAGGCTCAGGGGCTGCATTGCACTGTCAGACTCACCTGGGGGTGACACATACACGCGTACATCACAGTTGCTCCAGAAGTCCACCAGGGGTTTCCTTAGCTTGTTGACGTGAAAAAAATGGCAAAAAGTGCTATTTATTGTATAAGAATTGGGCTTTTCATAAAACAATTCTATGGTTCAATAAGCCATTATCAAGCACTATTCTGCTTGTTATTTAGGCAAGACAGTGCACACTTTTCATTTAGAGTATGAACACTTCTGATTAAGCTTCATAACAGCAGACAATGTTTTTCTGTTGCTTTCTCCCCTCCAGCTGTAGCAGTGTCAGAGGAACCACAGAAATGGACAGAAGCCCCATGCAGTCTGTAGGCTCTGTGTTTCTCTCCACTGTTTCAGATACTATTGATTTTCATTTGGTAGAGAAGGAGCCACCTAGGCATGAGTTAACTCCTGTAAGAGCCCAAGAAAGGCAAGAGATCATTTGTTCTTCTGATAAAATCTTTTCTGTTGGATTCTTGACTACATTTTTTCACCTTGCCTTGCCCAAGAATAGGTCGTATCTTTGCTTCTTGCTGTCTCTGCCTCCCCCACTTATTCTTTCCTATCTCACCCAGTCATATATATATGCACACACACACACACATATACATATACAGGTACACACACACACACACACACACACACGCACACACACACATATAAATATATATATGTACACCCATTCCTATTTTTAAAAACACAGCCTTCAGTGGTGGTAGGCTTCCTTTATTTCCTTCACATCCCTTCCAATGTCTCCTTTCACATCTTTTCTTGATCTTTAAAATCATGTATTTTTAGGGATGGGGAAGGTCAAAAAACTTCTAAGCATGGCTCTGCTTCCCAGCCTCAATCTTCTTCAAAGTATGGCTAAATTATGCAGACCATGTGTGTGCTACCAACTGCCTCCCTTGGGAGCTGTAGTTATGTGTATCTGCCCACCACCTCCTTCACCATGGCTGCTTCCTCCAGAGCCATCTGTGTTGATGACAAGGTGGATTTAACACAGGTAGACTTTATCCCCCTATAAGCTAATCTCATTTCATCCTCCAACCAAGAACAGACTGATGCCCCAGAGATCACTTTAAACCTCCAGATTCAGAGACAACTGCTTCTGAGTTGGCCAAACAATCAAAGCCAAACAATCCAAGGGGATGATGGAGGATGGAGAAAGAGTTTGGCCTGTGTTCCTGCCTTACCACCTTAATCTCCAGTTCAGACACGTAGGCTTTCTCAGCAAACATGAAAGGTGCCAGACCCAAACTGTTCAGTTTGTGAACATGTAAATACTCCTGTTCAGCTTACAGCAGCCATTTTGAAAGTCAAAAATATAGTGTCCAACATTTTGAGCAGGGAGATCACCTCCTTTACCAATGCCCTATCTGATGCCCATTCCTTGCTTGGATCACGATTCAGCTCTACATTTTTCCAGCTTGGTAGCCAAACAAATTGAAGGGTTGAACCAACTGTTTCCCTCATATCAGAAAACCAACAAAAAGATCTAGATTGATCATGTCCTTCAACTGGGAAGAGGGATGAAATTACAATCTGTGCACCAAGGTCCTTCAGCTTCCAACTCATAACCTCATAATCCTTTCTGGTATCCTGAAAGCTGTGCCTTACAGTGTCATTGATTCCCATGTAGGCCAAAAGTAAGGGGTAATGGTCAGTGTGCTTGACCTGTCTTCTTAGCCTCTGTTACATCACAAATTTTGGCCCCAGGGAGACAGCACACCTTGAGATTCATCCTGTCAGATTTGCAAATTGTTGCTTCTGTTTCTCTCTGCAAGGATTCCCCAAGCATCACAATTTGTCTCTTCTGAGGCTTGGCAGGGGTTACTTCAAGGGGTTGGCAGGAGTTACTTCACCTGGATATCCTCTTCAGGCTGACATTGTTGCTCTTGCTGTTGTTCCAGTTCCTTATTAACATTGTCTTCAAGCTGGCACTGTTGCTCTTCCTGCTGTTCCATTTCCTCACTAATAAGAGAGAGAAAGATTGGAATTGATCCTATAGCTCCAAACTCTTTGTTTGGTTCTTGGCCCTTTTACTTCTACTTGTAAGATCCCTTGAAGTGTCTGCCTCTTGTGATTGGGAACTGTCTTTCTCCTCAGCAATGCTCCCTATGTGCTCCACCTCAGCAATGTTCCCGATGTGTACCATACTCAAGAAGGTCCTCTCTGCCCTATCCAAAAACCCTCATTTTCCCTAATAATTCAAATATTGGAAGCATGGGCCTCCAGCTGCTGGACCTTCTCTTTCACAGGGCCACCAACTTGTACTTGCTATAGGTGTACCCAATCACATCATCCCACAAGAAAACAAATATGCCACAGCTGTTGCAGGTGACCGCAGCAGGTCCCTGACTATCCATATTCAACAATTAAGACAGTCAATTAAAAAAAAACAAACTGGGCCACCCCACTAAACACCAACATAAACAACACTGTTAGCCTTACCTGTTTGCCAAGCACTGATCACCAAGCTATCAGCACTGAGGCTGTTGTTATATAGTGGCTGCTAGCTCTGCCCTCAACTCTCAGCAGCTGCCCTGCCCCCCTGGGACCCTGTGCTCAGGCGGAGCACCTGGGCCTTAACACAATAGATACAATAGAGTGCTAGCACACCCTCAGGCTAGCCTCCACTGAGTTCACACATAGTCAGTCACCCTTAGATCAACACCCACAAGCTCACCACAACACAATAGAACACTAACGAGCAACCATGCCCTCCCCTAGTTCACACAAGCAAGCAAGCAGCCAAACTCAGCAAGAAGACCAACTGCCTACCTACCAAGCAAGCAAGCAAACTCAACAGCAACCCACCAAATAAGCAAGCAAGGGAACAGACTCACAGACCACCCAGCAAACCTTCAAGCAACAAAGCAATCACATACGCAACCAAGGAAACAACCAAGCAAACAGAGTGCCTTACACAGATCACACAGCCCTTACCCAAGAAACCTTCACAAGGCTCACTAGGGTTGGGGAGGTTTACCCCAACAAGCACAAGTTCACCTTATGGTGTTTCTTCCACCTTACCCACGTAAACACAGTCTAGAGACAGTTAATTTTCTCATCCTCCTCCATCTTCTGTCCTGCACTTAGGACTTACAAGACTACCTGGAAAGTTTTAATCAGATAGTTCTGCAGATGGTCCATTTCCTCATGAACACTGGAAGCATTAAGGACATCCTATATTTTCCTCCAAGCGGAGCTAACACAGGCTTAAAACCAACACACCCCATAGATGAAACCACAGCATTAGCCTATATCCTGTTGACCTCAAGAGACCCATCTCCTCCCCACAGCAACATAAAAGAGATCTTGTGAGGTCTTCCTTCCTCAGCCTTCCAGTTATTCATCATTTGCCATCCTGAAACATCCACAAAGCGCCCTGATACAAAAAACAAAAACAAAAAAACCTTTCGAATCTTTGAGATCGGTGACTTTATACATCCTCTCCATCAAGGTTCTGTTCCTTGTAGCCATCACCTCAGAGAAATACCAGACTAGGTGCTCTGTCCATGGTCTGTTCTTGCTTCAGGTTTCACACAGGTCTGATTTCTTTCTGGCCAGATGTTACCTTTTTTCCCCATAGTAAACATTGTTACCTTTCATTCTGCCATTATGCTGTCCACATTCAGTTCATCCACTAGAAGAATGCTGACACATACAGGATGTTAAAAGGGCATTCCAGATATACATTAAAATGTATCAAACCATTCAAGAGATCAAAGGCTCTTGTATCCTTCCTTTCCACCACTCTAGGGAGAAAATAATCCTTAAACAAGTGGATTAAGGCATGTATCTTCTTGGCCTATGAATCTCTAGGGGAGTGGTTCTCAACCTTCCTAATGTCGTGACCCTTTAATACAGTTCCTCATGTTGTGGTGACCCCTAACCATAAAATTATTTATTTATTATTTACAATGCCTCCCCCCCAGCAAAGGCCACCTTGCCGGCCGGGAACAGGGGGGTCAGGCAGGGAGGGAAAGAGGAGCCGCGCGTCTCCCCGGAAAAAACTCCAAGAACCACCCCCCCGGGCTCTGCTTCTGCTTCGCTCTCGTTTCTGCTGGGGGGACAGTGTGGGAAAAGTTTCCAGAGTGTCAACCCTGGCCGGGGAGGGGGAAGGAATCCCAGCGCCTTTGTCTTTTGCGCCGGGCGCAGCTAGCCCCCTGGAAAAGCACCGCCTTGCGGTCCCCCGGCCCTTCCGCAGCACCCCCCTCCATGGTGAGTGGGGCAGGGGCTGTGGCGAGGAGGGGGCCTGCCCCCTGTGCTACCGCTCCCCCCCCAAGCTGGCCCGTCAGATGGGAGGTTCTCCTGGTAGCGGAGAAGGGTAGCGATTTCAGTCCCTTCTGAACAGGGGGCAGTAGGATGTGAGCACGTGGCTTGCGCTTGCGCACCACCACTCCTGGGCCTTTTCCGCACATTACCTTATTGCGGAGGTGGGGGGTGCCGTTTGCACAAGCAGGTTCTTGCGCGAGGCGCTCTCTTCGCTGCTCCTTCGTAATGCAGCTGGCTTCCTGGTCGCACGACCGCCCTTCCCCTTCCTCCCCCAGCACAGCCTACAGCTCCCAGGCAGCAGACTAAAGCAAATGTGCACGTCCATTCGCTATTCCTTTTCCTCCCTACCCCAGATATGAGGAAAGGCTAAGAAACACTAAGAAACTTGAGCGGGTCTCTTCCCTGTTTCTTCCATCGATTTGTTCAGCCAAGCCCCAACAGCGGCGACGCCCACCTTCACTACAGGACTTTCCTTCCCTCCCTCCCTTAAAGGGAGTGTGGCTACTCGGACGCTCTCACTCCCACGTCGCACGGTTGCCCCTTCCTTCCTCCTTTCATACCTCTGAGGGCTCGGGAGTGGGGTACGATACTCACTGTAGCCCCTCGACCACGCTATACCCGTGAGCCCCTCTCGCTCTCTCCACCTCTGGCTCGACACTCCAGCTCCACGCTCTCTCTTCTCGCTCTCCCCACCTCCGCCTCCATGCTCCGACTCCACGCTCTCTCCTCTTGCTCTCCCCACCTCCGCCTCCACGCTCCGGCTCCACGCTCTCTCCTCTCACTCTCCCCACCTCCGCCTCCACGCTCCGGCTCCACGCTCTTTCCTCTCGCTCTCTCCACCTCCAGCTCCACCTCCGGCTCCTACAATGTCTCCCCACCTGACAGGGAAAGACGGGGAAACGTCCCCGCATGCGCCCAGCACGCCTCCTCTCCCATCCTCCCAGCGCCGGGTCTCAGAAACAGCGCGCCCATTGGCTGTGAGGCTGCCTTGTTTCAAAAGGGGGCGGGGTGGGATAGAGGAGCAGTGACCCCTGTGAATTGGTCATTCGAGCCCCAAAGGGGTTGTGACCCACAGGTTGAGAACCGCTGCTCTAGGGTGTGAGTGTGACAGCACACTCAACCAAATCTGCAGCCATGTCAGTGGCCTTCTTCCCTGATGCTTCACTAGAGGAAGTTCGCAGAATTGCAACCTAGGTTACACCTTATATTTTCACTAGACACTACAAAATAGACAAATTAGTTTCATCTACGACTTCCTTCAGTTTCAGAGTCCTACAACAGGTCCTCATAGTGTAACTTTCTCACTTGCCACCATGTTTTTCTTGGCAGTACTTTTATTTCTTTATTATTGCTCAGGACACTTCTCTCACTTTTTTGTGCTGTCAGCTGGGAAAAACAAACTGAAGGAATAGCCAGGGATCTAACAGAAAGGACCTTGTCTAAAGAATACATTAGCCTTGCCTTGGCATGGGCAGCAAGTTGGGTTAACTCATACTTGGATGACTCCGTCTCCTTGGCTAGAAAGGACCTTCATGGTACATTCTCCAAAGACCTATTTTTAACCTTTGTTTCTCTATATTCTCCCCAGTGGGGATCGAAGAAAAATTTACTGGCTGTGAACACAACCAGCTCTGTGGCAATCCTTAGTGAACAAGCCATGTGTTCACACTTCTACCAGCAAGTGGCAGCAGTGCAAGTTTCTCCAAACCTGTTCAGCATTACCTCCTTCAGCTCCAAGATGACTGACAACCTCCGAATTGATATGCATGTGAATGGAGTTTTTGCCAGTAAGGTAAATTGCATAACAACTGATAGATGGGTTTTGAAGCTGCAAGCTGCAAAACATTTTAGCTTAGCTCCAGACTGAGTCATTGAGTAAACACAATAAAATCATGACTTGATTTCAATAGGTCTAGTCTCACTATAGGTTTGTCTGGACCCAGCCCTTCATCCTTAACTTTGTTTATTTCTTTGAAAGATTATTTCTTCCAAGTAACATTTGAAGCAGAGTGATAAAATTCCATGAAAACATTTACTATCATTAGAAATGACAATGAATGGAAAAATGTATCATTATACAAAACTTAGAGAAAAGCAGAATACATGATGGATTTAGCGGCCAGTAAACCATATCCAGTGAGCATAATAAAACAAGCAGTACAGTAAATGAAATAAGCTGTTAAGAATTAGCCACACATCAACACACACACACACACAGGCAAAAACCTAAAAGATTTTGTCAGCCTCTTAAAGGATAATAATGATATTGAGAAGATCTTCCTTGAGAAGGAATTCTGTAATTATAATTGGGGTACATCCACAGTAAAGTCCCTTTATCCAGCAGCCAGTCTTGCAGGCAAGGATACCTGAAGGAAAGCATCTGGTGAGAACTTTAGTTGTTTGGCGACTTCATAAGGAGCATGTGGTTCTTTTGTACTGTCTGGTCTTCTTCTGTTCTAGAATCATGAGAGGGCATCCTCAGCAGGGAGAAAGAATGAGTACAACAGTTGGCACTATAAGATACAGCAAAACACTAAATCCTACCCCTTTGCCTTACTGCTTGTATTTGGGAGAAAAGTGTCCTGAAGATGTACTGGCTTTTTCTCCTTCTATCTTCTTTAGCTCTTTAATATGAGCAGAATACTCAGGCATAATGGAGAATGGATTTGGAGTTGCATGAGTATTATGATGGCATCTGCCTGTATGGCCAGTCTGAGTCTTATTCATATCATGTCTCACCTGGAGGTGACTTCCTGGGATAAAGAAAAAGAAGAAGAGTGCCAGGATGATGGCTCCCAGTCAGAAATGACAGTCAGCCCTATTGTGACAGAAGAAGAGTCTGGTCCCCAGGAATCACCTGCAGATTTGGATGAGCAGAGGAAGGCTCTGCCCCCATTATGTATTAAAACACAGGAAACAGAAACACTGCAGATATTCTTCTCTGCCTTAAGTAAACTATGTCAAGTTATTGAGGTCAGATGGGCTAATTTACTGATGATTATAAATTAGGTTAGCCAAGACCATTCTCATGATGCAAACAACACAGCCCTTGGCTTTTGGTAACCTTGTTTGATGTCCTAGCTTCATATACCTTTGTCTTTTGGCTTAACTCTGGACTCACCTCTCTGGCAACTGTTATTTTCTGACTCACACCATGTCTGTTTTCTTAATTTACTTTAGCCTATTTGGATTATTACACTTCTACTTCCAGAGACACTGGTATAACCTTGGGACTGGCCTGAATTTTCCCTGGTCAACCTCTGTAGACTGGAAGTGTATGCTCCTAGGTGCTTGTCTGCTTTAAAACAGAACAATTCAAAGAAGATAGGTAGGATATAAATAAAATAAAATGTAAGTGTGTTCAAACATCCAGAGAAAATTTGTGTGTATATACACATAATATCTTTTCTATTCTTCTTCGTGGTGTCTGTGACTCACACAAGTGGGTAGTCTGCGCCTGCGCAGTACTGGCTGTGGAAACTTCTAGAGCTTCAGGTCTTGCATTTTGGCGAGAACTACGCCCCCTTCCCCTGAGGCCATATAAGACCGCCTGCTGGCCTCGCACTCAGTTCCTCTGACTCAGAGTCTGAAGCAGAGCACACACCAGAGACTGAAATAAGAGGCACATCAGGACCTGTTGTACAGAGAAAGGTTACAGGGCCAGAAACAGAACAAGGGACTCTCCAACAGAGAGTCCTGCCTCTTCAGATACAGAAGAACACTTACCTAAACCCAGCTTCGCACAGCACAGGCAGCAAAGAGAGACCCAGTGTTGCTCTCTCAGAATTTATAACCGGCAACAATCAAGGCACAGCGGCACTAGGCTTTGGGTCTATTTAGCTGGTGTCCTTCGCCTCCAGGAGTTGTCAGAGCTTATCTGACCTGCTACCTTGTGGATGCTTGACAAATGCTCAGATTGACCTTGGACACTCCCTTGCCATGAAACCCTGCTGCATTTTGTTTATGTTGGACTTTATTTATGACTCTTTGCTTACTGCCTTGAAGTAAGTAACAAGCTGGGAGAAATTCATTTTGCTTGTTTGATTGATCAGCTGTGCCAGGATTGAGATAGGATTATTCCAATTTTTCAACCAAAGTTGAGTCCTGGCAGGAAGTTCTGCCACCATAGCCGTTGAAGCAAATCGAATCAATCCAGGCTTGTATCAGCCATAAAAGCAGAAGCCTTTGCCAATTTATTGCCTCCCTATTTGAGCCTAGCCATGCAACTGGGGATCAGTGGAAATAAGTCCTTAGCCCATCCAGTAGTGGCTCTAGCAAGCAAGGAGGTTACCAAGACAACTCTGATGGTGAGAACAGTGACCTCATGAGGCCTGTGCAGGAAAGTCTCTAGCCTCTTATCCCCAAGACTTTTAGGAGTGTCATCACCATCCAAAGAGAAAAGAATTCCCAAAAACCCATTCATAGGAGCATCAATAAGGGGTAGTTTCAATTTTTCTATAACCCCATGCATAAAGGAATAAAAATGCTTAGAATAGGCTGGAGCTGCCCTTTGCTGGGCCTGAGTGAGACCATTCCCTTTCCATAGAATCATAGAAATGTAGAGTTGGAAGAGACCACACAGGCCATCCAGTCCAACTCCCTGCCATGCAGGAACACCCTCAAAGCAATCCCGACAGATGGCCATCAAGCCTCTGCTTAAAAACCTCCAAGGAAAGAGACTCCACTACACTCCGAGGCAGCAGATTCCACTGCCGTGGAACATAACATCTGCAATCAACGTTGAAAAAGGCACCAAATGGGAGGCCTCTTTAGCCTTTGATCTAATTTCTGGTACCCCATCAGATTTAATAGCAGACATTTGATTGGTAGAATTTAAACTCAGAGTTTTTTCCACTTTGTTAAGCAGGACAGGAGACTCCTCGGACAAAAAAAAGGGAGGACAGAAACATGTTCTAAAATCTCTCTCTAATCTGTAGATAACTCTTCTCTGAGGCAACAGGTGAGAATCCCTCAAATACGTGGCAGAATAGACATGCTTTCTTGTCTCCTTTGCTTTGCAAGGGGGAGAAATCACCAAATGCTTGCCACAACACTCTTTCTCTCCTCTTCCTGAGAACAGAGAGATTCAGACAAATAGTTTTCCTTTAAATGCTTTGAGCGTTTCTGGCTACTATAGGGCCTCTGTGCTGCAGAAACCTCCGCACTGAGCTGTGTTGGTGCTTTTCACTCCTAAAACCCTGGCACTCAAAAGTGCCTGCCATGCTGTGAGGCCTCTGACACCATTGCAGCTTCACATCCAGCTCAACCCTCTGGATTGGATTGCCTGACAAACAATTAAAGAAATCCAGTTATGTAACTCCAGGGTTAGGGCTTGCACTTAATAACGAGGAATAGGATGGAAACAGGAACACCAGGAACACTTATCCACACACTGTTGAATGTGCATGTTCTACCTCAGTGCATGAAAAACATGATGATTTGTTGCCCTCTTCACAGCTTTGGAAAGGGCAGGATCTGATCCCCTGCATTGGATAGGTTGGGCCACCATATGGCTGCATGCAGATGGCGACTCCATCACTGTCAAATCACACACTGGACTCCTCATCAGAAAGAGTTCAGGGCTACAAACACATTCCACCCTTCAGAAACTAACTGTCCTCATTAGAGTGAAAAATCTGAGCAAAAAATCGCAAGCATCTAAATAAAGACAAGGAAAAATTCCTGCAACCAGTGTTCAAAACTGGGCCAAGAGCAAACCTTGTCCTGTTCAATGCGAGGCAGAATGGAACTACAGGGAGGAGCTAGCTCTTCCACCTGTGATGGTTAGGATGATTGTCATGTGTAGAAAGCTCTGCCTCAGAAGAGCATGGGAAAAGCAAGACCCAGCATAATGGTTTCCTTGCCACACTGCTGGAAAATAACCACACACCAGAACAAGTTGTGCTGATAATCATATCTGATTGGAATGTAAAAGCAGAAAACAAAGCAGAACCGAACAGTGTAGTAAAATTTAGTCTAGAATCAAGAAATGAAACAGGAAAGCAAGTGACTGAATTTTACAAAGCCAACAGTTTGTTCATTGTAAACAAAGAAGAAGTTATTGTGGCTATTCTGCTTCTCAGGTAGCAGGAGTCTGAACATTTTAATAAGCCAGATGTTCTTGAGGTCGTTATAGGGTTGTCCAGGACAGGAGCACAGTGGGACTTGAGGTAGAATAAATCCAGTAGAAATAGAGAGCTAGTAACAGATGCCTTTAGAAAATCACTTTTAAAAAGGTTTGATTGATATAGTTTTGGGGGTAATGGTTGTGTCTGAGGCTAAGAACGTGATTGCCCAAGATAACACAATGAGTTTCCATGGCTGAGAAGGAATTCAAGCCTGGAGTCCTGGTCCTACACCAGCTCAGTACACCATGTTGACTGTCTTCCTAGATTATAAATGACTAAAAAGGGCCTACAGCTGCTCAGAGGCTTTACAGTATTGATGTCTTTTTTTTCTTATTTTGCTGGATAGGAAAGTCACTTTTTCCATGTTGACAAGATGGCAGAAAGCCTGCAGTTTTACAGTCTTTTGGTCTTCCTAAGCCTTACTATGTTACACTGCACTCCCGCTTCTCTGCAGCTGCTTCCCCTAAGGAAGATCTGTAACGCAACTAGTTGGTCAAATCCATTGTAACCGGACCTTAAAAATAAAACAAATGTTCCTGCAGAGTTAGCCTTTTAGAAAAAGAATGTTGTAATTGGTTCTTCTAACTAAATTATACTGAACTACTATCCCACCTATCTTAATTGGGGGCTGGGACACTTCCCATACATGGTTGTTTTTGTTGCAGCATGCAGAGAATGGTATGTTGGAAATTGACTGTGAATGGCCATTTTATGAAGAGGAAGGGACATCTAGCTGTAAATCATAATGGTGATGTTCATTTCTTATTTCGGTTAATTAATTCTCTAGTTTGTGCCACATTTTCTTTACTTCATTGTGGTTCTCACCTTTCTTGTAATTCTAATATGCGTCTCCACTTGGCTGTGGGAAATATTGTGAAAGAATTAAGAATCTGTGCTTTTAAGAAGATTTTTTGGTAATGTCACCTTTGCTCTGCCTTGGCTGTGATAGGAATTAATTAACCCTTGTTTGGAAGTCTCTTCGTCATAAAAGAATGGACATTCATGATTCTCAACATACCCTTTTCAGGTTATAACTTCCAGAATTCTCAAATAACAATGGCCATGCTTGCTAGAAGATTCTGTGATTTACAGTGCAAAATTCAATTTTTCAAGGCAGTGCATTATGCTTATGGTGTAACACAGAGCTTTCCAAACTTTTCATGTTGGTGACACACTTCTTAGACATGCATCAATTTGCGACACAGTAATTCAGTTTTACTGGCAAACCAGAGGTTAAACTAACCCCTTATAAGAGAAACAGACATACATAAATTGTAATAACAAAATGTATAGAGGCACAACATACCTCATGAAAATCTTTCATATATTTTTCAAAATATATGATTTATAAATAATAACATGCATTTCCAAGATTGTAGGCGACACACCTACACACTTCAGGCAACACACTAACATGTTGCAGCACACCGTTTGGAAAGCCCTGGTGTAACATGCAGCATTACTTTTTGGTTTTCTTTAATTTTAAAGGCAGACAGTGTTTTGTTTCATTTTTTCTTCCCAGTAATCATAATGCATTAGGAAGGGATGCTTATCTCTTTGGTTCACAGCTGTGACTGTCCCCACCCCCAAACACCGGATGACTTCTTGCACATGATAGGAAAAACTTTGAATTGTTGCCAGCAGGAAGGTTTTTCTGTTGCTCATGAGCACACAAGAAGGGACACGGGAAGGAAAAAGAAAACCCCCCCTTCTGTTGCACTGCAGCTCTCCCATGCCTATAGAAATTAGTGAAAATCAGAAGGTGAACTGACATACTAGTCAGAAGATGTAATATGTCATTTGGCCCTTACATGGCCAAATCTATCTCGCAATATCTAGCAAATGGATGCTAGATATGAAGCAGCTTTATGTATTTTAAACACATGACTTTAAAATGTGTTGTTTTTCAATTTTCTTGCAAATCCTAGGATGCTGTAGCATTTTGGAATGGAAAGCAAGTTGTTATCTTTGAACTCTCAGGCACCACTTTACGAAATATGGGTAAGATGAATAGATCTAAACAAAATGACCTGCAGAAGTGGATTTTCGATAAAAATTGTTCTTCTGTACCTTCAAGTCATTTTAGATTTATGATTACCCTAAAATGAACCTGTCATCAGGTTTTCTTGCAAGATTTGTTTGGGGTGGGGGGTGGGGGTGCCTTTGCAGCTGAGACAGTGTGACTTGCCCAAGGTCACTCAGAGGGTTTCCCTGGCCAAATTGCAATTTGAACCATGGTCTCCAGAATTGTAGTCCTGTGCTCAAACAATTACAGAGCACTGACTGCCTTAGATAAAAATACCTACTGCTATTTATTCAGTACATTCACAATGCACACATTTTAGCTTTTTATAGCCAAAAATAAATTATTAGTTGTAAGCACTACAGATTTGACTTTTGCAAATTGAATTATTCACAAGGCATGCGTGTGCCTCCTCCATTCTTCTCCTCCCATTCCCTTGCATTTTGCAAGGCACAGAGAAGGGAGGCGAGCATATCTGGGCAAAATGCAAGAGAACTGAGGGGAAGGCATGCCCACACCTTCTCCCCTCCAGATCTTCTCCCTCTAACTACCATGCAGTTGGCCCCAGTGGGAGAATATACGCTGAGGCAAAAAGCAAGGGAACGGGGGGCGGGGAGCAATTATGTGACTTTCTTCTCCCCTTTGGAGCTCCCTGCTTCCATTCCCATTCATTTTTTCCCAGCGTGGAAAATGCATGCTGAGGCAAACTGCAAGGGAATGGGAATGGGGGAATGTGTGCTCACACCGTCTTTCTTCCCTGATCCCACCAGAGCTCCCCATTCCCATGCATTTTGCTCCAGCATGGAGAATGCGCACCAAGGCAAAAGGCAAGAGAATGGGAGGAGGATTGTGGGGGGTAGTTATTCACAGTTTTACCATTTCATGAGTGTTCTGCGCCCTGAACCCTCACAAAACTGGAAGGAAGGGCCACTGCATTGTTAAGTGCTACAAGAGGCCAGAATAACTGATACGATAAACTGGAAATGATCCATATTTTTGTTTCTTAAAGAGTGCTTAATGGAATAGATGCTTTATTGGGTGAAAATTTTAATTGTATGTGTCAAAGTTGTTAGGATTTTAATGGGAAACTGCTTTTTTATATGGTTCCAGGATCTTTTAGCTGTGATTCTCCTGTACTGGCTATGCATGAAGAAAACCTTTACACAGTAGAACCAAACCATGTTCAAGTTCGCACCTGGCAGGTAAGGAAGCCAATATTATGGGGGTGGTTGTGAGAGACTGCCTGGGAAAGCAATGTTAGAGGGCACCAGGCATTTTGTAGAAATTGGTTCAGTTAGTAGTATAAGCTAAAACATTTTGGATCTATCTTATCCAAACAGTGTGCATTCAAGGGTAGAAGTAACTATAATTAGAGCAGAATTGTATATCTGGTCCCCAACCCTATACAGAGATGTGAAAGCCCACAAAAGTATTGGAAAAGTTTCCCCACAGATTTCTTCTCCCCACAACACATATAATCGCCTCCCATTTTTCTCCAAATTGAGAGGGAAATGTATTGAAGAAATGGGAAAAATGATGTTTGCCTGCTTCTTCCAGGTTTTCCCCTGCCCCTTCACAGCTTTATTAGCAGGTTATGACATTCTAGAACTCTCCTGAAAAAAGACAGTATGTTGTTATTTGTTCTTGTTCTACTCCAATAAACAATAAACAATAAACATAAAACAATAAGCATGCTTCAATGAGATGTAAAATTCAGGCATCTGTTTTGAAAATCTTGACACACATCCCCACGTGTACAGGTGGGTATGAACAATGTGCAAATCTGTGGCCCAGATGGGCTTCACAGCCCATTGCTGTCTTGGGTGGTATGGTGGTAACCCTCTCCCCCCACCCTGTATGTTCACATGAAAGTAGCTAAACCAGACACATGAGAAGCACACTTCATTGTAAAGTTAGTACAGGGAAAATCTTTCAGCACAAGAGCTAGATTCAGTTTCAGATTGATGGGAATTTATTCCAGTGGTGGGTTAAAAGCCTACAAACAATAGTGTGGCCATCTCGGGAACCCAAGGAAAGCTCAGTTTAGCCCCTGGTCCTGTTGATCACTTTATTAGCCGATTCAGCAAGAGCTCACAGACTGAATATAAGATACACCATGATAACTTGGCTGCAGTGATATATTTGAATTTATGCAAATATATGATTTACCTTCTGCAAAGAACTAGTAGCAATATAAGATAAAATAGTTGTAAAAAGGTAGTAAAATACTTATCAGACTTTAAGATTTAAACTGCTGAATAATGAGAACATAATACAGTAGCCATAATGGTGGTTGAGGAAGAAGCCTAGATTATAGATGAGGCAATCTAAGGAAACAACAGACCTACATTAAGATCTAAAAATTGAGATTCAGTACTTCTGGGAAAAGAACTGTGGTTCCAGTGTTGCGGAGTGCTCTGGGAGCAATTCCAGTCAGAATGACAAAACACCTGAATAAAACCACCTTAGATAGGATCACAAAAAGTGACACTACTTGGAATGTTCCACATTATCTGACAATGCCTCACTTATCTTGGATAGAATCTGAACCATTGATGGCCCAAAACTCCATTCAGTAACATCAAGATAGTAATAATTTCAACAACAACAAATATAATTAATAGTTTATGTTCCAAGTTTCAGAGTGATAGAACCGATACTAGTGGAAAATACCTATAATAAAGACTATGTCCTCCCGTCCCTTTTTTCCTTTTAAAATCTCTTAACTGATGTGGCTTGCCATACATTTTTTTTTGTTCATTTGCTGTTTGTTAGTGGTTTGCCAAATAAAATTGAGACAATGCACTATGATCTTTGTGGTTTCAAAAAAAAAGAAGTTCAAGTTTAAAGAGTTTGCTTTTCTTCTGTTCTAGGGCACTGTTAAGCAGCTACTAGTGTTCTCTGAATCTGAAGGGAATCCATGCCTACTTGATGTCTGTGGGAATTTCTTGACAGTGGGAACAGACTTGGCTAATTTCAAAATATTTGATCTTTCTCGCAGGTACAAATAAGGATTTACCCAAACTTTATTATATACTATTATTGTGTTCCTTTTAACATCACTTGAAAATATAAGGTAAAATAAACAAATATCAGTATCTACATCTCTGAGACATCTCACTCCCTCCCATGACCCAGAGGCAGTAAACTTAGAGGAAGTGAGACAACAGAACAAAACAAAACAGAAGGAGAGAGAGAGAAAGAAGAACTGAAGAAAGCTACAAGAGATACCCAGGAAAGAAAGAAAGGACAGAGCTAGGATTTAAAGTATTACAATTTAAATATTGTCATTTAAATTCAAATAATGTAATTTAAATAGTTCTGATGACATAATGTTGTTGAGATGTGTAGCCCCTGTCATAAGTGGACCTGCTAGAGGTTTATTGAAATAGTGTATAATAGTCAGTGTAGGAGCAGTGCTAGAGTTTTGTTAGAGCACTACAAAATATCGAGTGTTAATTGTTGATTGCAACAGTGTATCTGTTGAACCTTGCTTGTGTATTTCAATGTATCAAGTGTTTCTTTACTTTATTGCCCATTGCTATAATTTATCCAGCGAAGGAGGAGACGATCAAAGCAGGCAAAAACAAAAGTACCCAAAAGTGTTTGGGAACTTGAAGTGTCTAAAGATAAGGATGAAAGAAGGGTAAACAACTGTGAGTCTAGGAAATGTCTAAAGATGTGAGATGATGGTAAATTTATGATCCTTTCCAACTGGAGCTTTGTGTGTCTACATTTGTATGAGCAGGTATAAAACCTGTGAACTCCATGTATGCTTCAGAGTCAGCAACTTCAGATGAAGTCTGCTATGTTGCTTGCTTTGCTACCAAACCAAAACCAAAACACTACAATCTAACTCAGAGTGGAGTTTGTGGACTGCAAGTTATCCAGGGCATAACGACCCTTTCTACCTTCCTGTGGACTGTTTCAGCAATGATGAATGACTGTGTGAGTAATACAACTTCAATGGAAGCAAAGGTCATGCAAGGACATATAGTAACTGCACATTGCTTGTTGTGCAGACATAGAGGGAATCTGCAGACAGTGAAACATTGTGCATATTTATTCTGTTTGTGCATAGCAAAAAAGACAAAAGGGTACTGAACAGACATGAGAATACCTGCTGACTTACTTAAAAATGGTGGTTGTGTCAGAAATTAACATGTGCCCATGCTGAGCCATGAATGAGTTCTCTGGTTTAAAACAACCAATGTTGCTTAAAGGCAGAAATCTTAAGGCAACATTTTAAAAAATTAGAAATTTTATAATAGTCATTTTCCCACAACTGTGAAGACTAGGTTATTCAAAATGTCCTAAGTGCTTCATCTTCCCACAGACAGGCAAAAGTACACTGCAGTAGCAAGGCTCTGGCTGATCTGGTTCCAGGCGCTAGTGGAATTGCATCTGTCAAGTGCAATGCAAATGGAAACAAAGTTAGCATCCTCATCAACAAGGTGAGTCTGGGCTGTATTTTTCTTGTTATTAAAGGCCTGAACACAATATCAGATCATAGAATCTGTGCCATATTTCCAACACCTGCCATGCAAGAGCACATAACTAGATCACTCCTGAGAGATGGTCATGCACTATCTGTTTAAAGAGGAGGTCTAAAGTTAAACATCCTCTGTTTAAATTGGAGCTGAGTTCATCACATTCTGAGACAGTCCATTCCACTGTTAAACAGCTCTTACCATCAGAAATTCTTCCTAATCTTTTGGTGGAATATCTTTCCTCATAATTTGAATTCATTCATTTGGTCCTAGTTTCTTGGGCAGCAGAAATTAACTTTGTAAAGGCAAAGGAAGGAACAATCCTGGACCTGATCCAAACCAATAGCGAGGACTTCGTCACTGGAATCAAAGTAGATGTTACTTTAGGGGAAAGTGACTATGTATTGCTAGAATTCATGACTGTGAGATAGGGCAAAGAAGACTATGGTCAAATGCAGATCTTGGATATCAGGAAACCTGATTTTAAAACACTCAGACGTAACAGG
>CAOLHI010005734.1:0-55829 GCA_948474755.1 Ctenosaura bakeri
GAGTGTGCTATTTTTCATAAATTAGACATATTTATGACCGAAAGCATATTTGGACAAGCACAGATTGTACGCGCGTAGGCAGGTCAGGATAACCTCAGCACAGCACAGTATTCAGAGAGGATTAGACAGGAAAACCCAGTGGTGATGGGCTTGGGATGATCATTTAAAAAGACTGTGAGGTACAAGCACTCCTGGAAACAATAGAAGGTAAAACTGCCCAGGTAAAGCAGTCAAGCACCTCTGCTGTGAGTATTCTTACCTTTCCTATTTACCTTACCCAACCAAGATATTAAGAGATTGTCAGGACTCTCATCGATGTTCTGTCACATAGAGTTAAGACAATCAGTCCATCCTGGACTCCTTTGTCACTATTGTGGGAAAGCAACTACCATTTTATCCATACACCTTCCTTCAGGGCAGGAAATATGGTATAAAAACTCCAGCTCCAGCCCAAATAATTTGTAGTACATCGGGTGTCAGGCTGCATGTGGTTGCCCAGATTCCCATTCCTCTGTGCTACCCTCAAACTCTTGTTTGAGCCACCTCACTTCAACCTTCTGCTTCAGGACTGATAAATATCACCTCTTTCATCCCAAACCTCTCTCTATCCAACCTTTCTCCCCTTTCCCTTTAACAGTCTTGTAATGGTTCCTGAAAGTGTCTGACTTCTTGTGTGTTGCTAATTTCAAATAAATACTCTGTTTAACTTTTAACTGGAGTCCTCTCTGTAGTAAGCATTGGTGTATACAGGTGAAAAGATCCTGCCATTACCCGCCTCTTGCAGGCCTCCTTTGAGCTATTAATTCCCCAAATTCTAAAGAGATGCTGGCACTGCTGGTGGACCCGGTGGCGTATCTAGGCTCAACAGCATCTAGGCCAGCGTGGAAGTTGTACCTCTAGATGCTGTCACCACCACTCCTCTACACGAGGCCAAGAAGGACCCCAGCAGGGGCAGGGAGGTGACGGTGGGTGGCGGCAGGGAGATGGCAGGCATGGGGTTGGCGGTGGTGGCAGGGCTGCTGCTGGGGGCAGTGGGTGGGAGGAGCAGGGGCAGGCGGGGGGCAGTATTGGGCAGGAGGGCTGCTACTGCCTCCCACACTGGGCCAGGAAGGACTCCAGTGGGGGCAGGGGGTAGTGGGGGCCCAGGCCTAGGTGGGAGGGTTTGGCTTTTGTGCCCCCCTGGCATTGACACATGTCCCAGTTGCCTCATCCTAGATATGCCTCTGGGCACCCTTTAGGGTAACATTAGAGCCACTCAGAAAGAATTTGAGTCTGTTTGTCACAGACCAGTTTCTAATGCAGGTCAGAAAAGCGTCCAGATATTGCTCTCTACAGCCTGAACATAAATGGCACTCAAGTAGATAACATGTCAAGTTCTCTGTTAGTAGGGCACTGTGTATCTATAGCCTACCTGAAACTAGAATGTCTTGAAATCTTCCCTGGGGGATCACTGTGTCCATCTCCATCATCTCAAAGCAGAAACAAGTGAAAGCAACACATTGACTGCTTCTCATCTGAAGAAACAGCTATTTCTCTCTCCGGAATTATGACTTGGCTGTCGCTAGCCATTTTAAAGCCCTAGAGGCTCACAAAGCAGCAATATCAGATTGGACTCCGATATCAGTCATTCTTAACCTAAGTAATTTTTTGTCGTCCTATTGTTGGTCCCTATTAGGACTCCCAGACTGAAGACATGTTAGACAATACTCTTAAGGAGCATATAACTCCCATCCTGCTGCAGCTTCATTTGCTAGAGGTGCATTTCTGGGCGGTATCCAAAGCATTGCTTATACCTATAAATTGCTATATGGCTTGAGTTTACATCATGTGAAAGACTCTACTTCCCTAAATGAACCTGTCTGGGGTTTAATATCCTTGGAAAGGGGCTTTCTCTTGGCGCCACTACTACCACAGGTAGATTTGGTGAAGACAGAGGAAAGAATATCTTGGTGGCTGCGTTTTGACTATGAAATTCCCTGCTGCAGGAGGCTCTCTCTTTTTCTCCACCTGCACCCTCCTCATTTTCTTTTTTATTTAGCCAGAACTTTGGCTTTTAATTGGTGGTGGCGAGAGGGCCTTTTAATGAGTGTGCTTTACCTTTAAAAGATTTTCAACATATTTTAAAGTGTTTTAAATTAATGTTTTAATATGATAGTTTATTGTTTTAATCATATGCTATTTAAACCTATTCTATAAGCTGTCTGGAACCCCATATTGGGAGAAAGGCAGAATATAAATAAAATAAAGCTAAATAAAAATCCCCCCTTCATGAACCCCAAATTATGATCTTCTCTCCCATAATGCCCTTCAAATTAACACACGAATGATGGTTGATTGGGCTGCTCTAGCTGCCTATTCAAGAGACTAGAAGGAATTTAGAGTTATCCCAAAGGCAAACATCCTGTGACAATTCCAATACAAGTGGTTGCCTTAAACTCCTTAGTTCAGAGCTTTCCAAACTTCTCATGTTGGTGACACACTTTTTAGACGTGCATCATTTTGCGACACAGTAATCCAATAGGTGGAAGCAGCCCCTCCACCCAAGCTTGGCCCATTGCTGCCCTTGCCAGGGTCTTCCTCGGTCTGGGGCAGCTGCGGCTGTGGCAGGAAAGGCAGATCCTCCACCCAGCCTGGCCTGCTGTTGCCACCCTCGCTGAGGTCTTCCGTGGCCTGGGGTGGCAACAGTGGAAGCAGAGGCAGCCCCTTCACCCAGGCCTGGCCCGTGGAGGCAGCAGAAGAGGCAGCCCCTCCACCCATTGTGTTTGCTTGACACATCTACACACTGCAGCCAACACACTAAGGTGTCACAACACACCATTTGGAAAGCTCTGCCTTAGTTGTTTAGAATTAAGTCTAAATGCTACATTAAACCAGGATAGACTCAGTCAAGGAAGCCACGGTCCTCAGTTTGCAAAACCTGAGCAACACTGTTGCTAACAGGGCAACTTGAGAGTCTCTTTTTCAATAGGGTTGCCATCAGTCGAAGGCACCTTGACAACAATTAACAACAACAAAGTCTGAATCATTCTGTGGTAGGAGGGGAAAAAAATACAAGTTCATGACTTTGTGAATTTTTTTAAAAAATTGAGATATAGATAGAAAGACGCCCTCACACACCCTGCAACGTTACTGAGAAAATGTAAGCCTTTAGTGGTTGGATATTTCCTGTCATAGTTCTAGAAGTAACATTTTGGTCTCTATAAAAAGCAAGGGAAACCATGTAGTCCATAAAACTATACAGACAACATGACTTCAAATAAAGTCAGTATTTTCCTCAGGCGTATAATGAGATAATTTTCACCAGACAAGTCAGAGGCAAATGGCAGAGGTGGGGTGGGGGGGCAGAAGGGTGTAGGTGTCACTATAAAAGAGATTTATGTGGGCGGGGGAGTTTTCTTAGGTAATGACAAAAATAACTCCCAATTAATGTGTTTTAATTAGTATATTCTGAAGCTGTCAAAATTTAAAATATAGTATTTTCCACATGTGAAACAAGTGTGGAAACAATGACTGGGAAATAAGGTCATATTGTGAAAGTCATCTTTCTGTGATTATTTGAATTATAAGTCTAATGACCTGTGAAGTTGCGGAGAAACTATCCACTTGAAATTCCTTTCAAAAGGCAGGATTACTAAATTTGCTTTTGCCTGAAGAAGTACTGAATGCCTGTATGGTGTCAGCATGTGTCAATGTTGAAAATGAATTTTCACACACAGCTGTAGATGTCCCAAAGGAGATTCCTGCTGCAAACAAAGCATACTTGCATGGAAAGGTTTCCCTGTAGAGGTACAACATTTTAGTAATTTTGGGAAGCGTTAGTTTTGGCATTTTTACATGGTCCACTGTAGCTGTTTCTCTGGATGCCTAAACTGTATTTCTAAATGATCAAGTGGACTTTTAAATTACTGAAGCATTAGAAATTTTGGGTTGGAAGAAGAAATTCATTTGTGGGGGCAGAATTCTTATTTGGGGACCATTCCCTCATTGCTTCACCCCATTGGTACATGCTTGATTTTCCTCTTTTTCTGTAGCCTCCATCCTTTTTTTATGGACTGAAAGATTTGGGGATCATGAAAGCTGACCCACATTTTTCATTCAGTCCCATTGGCAGCTGCTGGTATGCAGTCTTTTCCACTGCTGTCACATTTTTGGTTTTGGGTAGGTGTTTTTTGTTTTCATTTTTTCTTTTTCTTTTTTAACACCTTGAGTTCCAAAGTGCTACACAAGGAAAACCTTGCCGCACTACAGTCAAGTAGGTTTAAACATTGGCCATTTCCACACTAGACTGTTGTAGCGCTATGATTCCACTTTCAACATCCTATGGAATCCTGGCGTTTGCAGTTTCGGCTGGCCCCTTCCAAAACTGCAAACTCCAGGATTCCATAGGATGTTGAAAGTGGAATCATAGCACTATAACAGTCTAGTGCGTTGTCTAGTCTTTGCAACCATATTCTGCAACATTTCACAGATGAAGACCAGGACATGTGTAGCCAAGTAATATCATAATGTGGTCAAGATGGCAGAAGTTATTAATGAGAAAGGACACACAAGCTAAGTGAGTCTGCAGATATTTGCTTTTGTCTGAGCTTCCTGGGAAAGGCAATATTCTGCCTCTTCCTCTCCCCTCTGTATTGCTGAGTTAAGTGAATTCAAACTGCTTTTTGCACTTTAAACTCAGTTTGAAACAACTGAAGTAAGCAGAGGACAAAAGGGAAAAGTGGGAGGAAGACAGATAAACCAGGACATTTTAAAAGCATCTGAAAAAGTGGGATGGCAGAGGATCAGTCAGGACTGGCCCTGCCAAATTGAGAAAGTTGGAGGGTATGTGCAACCTATTTTTTTGTCTCATCATCTCAATGCTAGGCAATAGGTATCTTTAAACCTGGGACTGGGGGCAATCTTATGAAATGAAGAAGCCACAGGAAGTCATTGTGCAATGTGCAATTTTTGTGCTGCCACCATTTTATCTGGCATTTCATTCTTCTTCTCTGATGTGGTAATCTCAGTAAGCCAGGGTTTCTTCTCATGACACACTGAGTAGAAGTGATGCCTGGAGTTTATCAGATCTTTTGCAAGAGCCCCTGTTATTAGTGGAAGATGAAACTTTCTTGGACCAATCACTGAAATCTGTTTGTGCACTGGGACCTAGCAAAGGTTAATCTGATATACACAGCTACCTTGTCCATGAACCCTTTTAGCCACCCTTGTCCACTCTGAATGGGAAGTGAGGCAGATGACTCCTTCCAGACTCCTCTGATTCTGACTGAAGATGTCAAAGAATGAACTTAGTCTCTTTCAAAAGAGTTAGGCACTAAGGAATTTCTCTCTGAATTTACTTTATAGGAGCCTACCAGCATGATGTAGTTGTTTGCGCATTGGTCTACAACTCTGGAGACTAGGTTCAAATCTCTGCTTGGTCATGGAAACTCACTCCCTGGGTCACCTTGGGAAGGTCATATTCTCTCAGTCTCAGAGGAGGGCAAAGGCAAACTCTCTCTGAACAAATCTTGTCAAGAAAATCCTGTGATCGGGTTGCCTTAGAATTACCATAAATCAGAAAGGGCATGAAGGCACACAACAACTGTCTCCTTGTTCTTTGCCAGCTAATAAACTAGCTCTGTGTTTCCAAAGAACAAAAACAAAACACACAAACACACATACACACTCACAACTTGCCCAGTTCCATGACTGGCCCTGGCAGACATAAAGTGGACTGTTGACATTTGAAGTCCAGCTATTTCTGTGCTACTGTTGAGTTAAATCCTGGCAGTTCACTTGAAGAAAATGATTAATATACAAAGTGTGGGCTTTTTTTCCCCCCTGAACACTTGAACATTTTGTGAGCTGCAGTGGTTCAGGATATTGTGTCAGCTCTTTCTGCCGCCTGGTAATCTTGAGTCAGCTGCATCCCAGCCAAATACTTCATCTTTATGAACTTGTATGGTTCTCCATTCTAAGTGAGTTTAAGTATTAATTTGTGTTATATCCCTACATCATTTTTTCAATATGTCTATTGTGCTCTATTCTCAGGGGGTCTTTGTATAGTTTTAAAGAATGCTTACCTGGACCTGATTGACAACAGTCATTGATGAGGAGGATAAATATTCCATAGTCTCCATGGAAGAAACTGTGGCACCAGATCACAACCTGAGCCAGGAATGGGGCTTGTTGCTATTTGAAGGTAGCCCACTCCTACTCCTATCTACTTGGCTTGGATGGTCTTCATAGCACAGGAGTCCAGGACATTCCTAGCTGAGGATCTGGCAGGCTTTGTGCGTGGGTCAATGTGCAGAAGGAAGCAATTTCAGGGTTTAAAATCCATGCTGTTCATGTTAACCACGTGTTGGGGGGATTGATTGATTGTTATTTTGTGAGGCTCCTCAGTTTTTTAATTGTTAGTTTTGAGGCCTATCATCAGAGTCCTTTCGACTCCTTGGCAATAACAATAATAACAATAACAACAACAGTAGCAGCACATACCTGTACGCTACTACCTTTCTACCTTATTTATTTAAAACAACAATAACAATGTTGCAGTGGTAGCAATCAGTGGCAGTTTAGTAGAGTTTGTACAGGCATGTGCACATGCATTTGTAGCAGTATAGCAATAGCAGTTACATTTCTATACTGCTAGTTAGTGTTAAACACTCCCTAAGCGGTTTACAATGTATTTAGCTAATTGCCCCCAACTCATTTTACCAATCTACAGAAGGATGGAAGGCTGAGTCAACCTGGAGCCTGGCAGGATCAAACTCACAACGTTGTGGCTGCAGTACCAGCATTTAACCACTGTGCCACTCAGGGCTCTCTTTGTATGCATGCATGTAGACTTTATTACCTTATTGATTTCTAACTTATTGATTTAAACAACAAGAGTGTTGCAGTGGTAGCATCAGTGACAGTTTAGTAGGGTTTGTGCAAGTGTGTGCACGCGTGCATGCATGCATGTAGACCTTCATAGCTTTTTGATTCTTTTAGGGTTTGAGTGTGTGTACAGGTTTCATGCAGGTCCATGTTATGTACATGTACACACACATATGTAGTTGTTGTTGCAGCTGTCTGTGCCAGGCAACAGAATGCCTGGTCACCAGGAGGCCATTCACAGTCAACAGAGTGTCAACAGAGACACTAACAGTCAGCACAGTTTGTCTGTTCATGGTCCCGAAACAATCCAAAGGTTCAGGAATCCAGCAGGCAACATGGTCAGACAGTCCAGGGTCAAAAAATCCAGGCAGGCAATGGGCGAGGAATCCAGAAAACATGAAAAAAGGGCCAGCAACACACAAGTTGCTTCTAGCACCAAGCTACTGCCCTGAGCCTTCCTTAAGAAGGCTGGACCCTGCTGGCTCTCATCCCAGCCTGATGTGCTTGCTTCTGTATATCCTCTTTCGAGGTTGCTGTTCACCTGGGGAAGCCGAGTCCTGGCTCATGACCCTTGTAAATATGTTGATGTATGCATATAGATACTGTAATGCACTTTGAGGTTATTTTCACTTTTGCCTCTGACACAACAATTTAAACCATCAGTTAAATTACAGTGGAGTCCACATGAGGAGCAGCAAATTATAAAAGAAAACCCCTGAAAAAGTGTTCCAACAGTCATTTCACCTTCATCCACAAGTGAAGTGTTGCAACTTTAGCCTAGTGTTAGAGCAGCTGGCAGCTTGCGGGGCCTTCCCTGTGATGACTACAACCCACCTCCACCCTGTACCATCTGGGAAGGACACAGTGTATGATTACTAATGACATTTTTGAAAGTTGGCAGTTCTTGAGGAACAATTGACATCGGAACAAATGCTGACATTGCCATAAGCAATGTTTTGGAGGAGGCAAGGGCCTAGTCAGACCAATGAAGCTGACCTCGGCCTTACGGTTCCTGGGCAGGACAGCATGGATCAGGTGAGTCTGGCAAAGCAGCTTAGGGCTTAGAAACATGATTGGGGGTGGGGAATGGGGAGACCTTGAGGTGAACTGGGACTTCCCTGTATGAGCAGGGGGACAATTGCCTATTGGATTGTATCAACAGAACAACAGGCTTGCAAACAGATATGGCTAGTCTATTAACTGTTCTCTAGTGAAGGGGCTCCCAGATTTTCTTATTTATGCTGTGGTTGCAGTAAGAGTACAGAGCTGGCATGCCTTATCCCCAAGTTAGTACACTGACGTTATTTACCACGCAGTGTAGACTTCATAAGATCTGCATGCCCTTTTATGATGAATCTTTAAGGCTGTAACGAACCCTCCCTTTCCAAGGATCTGTTGCAGCCCCAGTTGTGTATGCAGACTAGATGATGCATCACAGGGCAGCAGGAGGACAAGCAGGGAAGCCTATATATATTTCACAGCATCTCCCTCTGTACTGGCAATTTGGTTCATGGGGCTTCTGTTCATATTACCCATACAAATTAGAAGAGAATGACTGCTCCAGCTGTAGTGGCCCTCAATCCTTTTGGAATTGCCAATGAAGGAAGCCCCAGTGAGCGAACAGTAGAGACCAGTGCTTAAAAAGCAAGGGGCAACAAGCTGGACAGACACCTCTTAAAGGTGCCAGATTCAGGTTGGTTAGATATGCTAGTTTCAGGGTGCATGTCTGTTACGAAGTTTCAGACGCCAATAATACATGTGATGGTTTTAAGTCCAGCTTTAGTGTTCTTTTGCAGATTTTCCACACCACATCCTTTTGGTTTATGGTAATTTGAAACCAGTTAAGCATCTGCAATCCACAGTAAGATGGCAGATTGACAGAGAGGTTCATGGGGGAAGAGAATATCAGGCACTGTGGCTCTAGAACAGAACCAGATGTCATTAAGTTGGCCTTTTGCTTTCTCCTAGTTCACACGAAACATTTTGAACTGCTCAGCTTCTCACTGAATGATGGCTTCTACATGGACTAGGCACCTCAGGGAGGTGTTTGGCCTCTTGTTTTGCTTTTGAAAAGCTCATTGCACTATTCACCTTCCAAATCTGCTGAGGTATACAAATTAATATCACTTAACAATATTTCTATCTCACAAATGGCAAATCATAGGAACTAAAGAAAGTCACTCTACAAGAGTTGCAGGAGCTAGTTGACCATCTTAATTTTGCGTGCCCCTAGTAGGGTCCTCTGGCATTATTTTCATGAAGCAAGGCTGGAGTTGCATAAAGTACACCATAGACTCTGAGTTATAGCTGATACAAGGACCAACATGGACGATTAGAGAGAGTTTCTACTCTATTTTAAGAAAGCTGTAGGGAACCTTTACATCCCTAGTTTACTTTACAGGGAAATGGTGCCAGAGTTTGTTTGTTTATTTGTTTTGGTGTCAAGCACGTGAGGTAAGTCCTGGAATTTTTCCAAATGTGGTGACAGTTTGGTTGTGGGCTGCTGAATTTATCAGTCCATTCTTGTTTACAATATGACTCTGCTTACAGTATGTCAGTGTCATTAATTTGATCATCTCTAAATCCCATCATGCCATGTGCCTAGTCCAAGCCTTCACAGTAGTGCCCTCCCATTTAATGTCTTGTTCAATGTGGGACATACGATGAGAGTAAGCAATTGTTCACAATCAGGTGTAGTAGTTTCATCAGCTGGCTATGATGTTCCAGCAGTATCAAAGCAGTTTTCAGCAGGACTATGGCCATGTGATAGAGTGAGGCCATGAAGGGATGTTGCTGACTTAGATCTTTCCCACCAACAGTTGGAGCACTTCAGATAGCTCACTTCAGACACAGACTCCAGTCCTACAAACCCATTGGAGCCCTGGAGGGCTGAGGTGTTTAAGCCATTAGTCTCTCAGAAGGCCAGGAGGAGTTTGAGTTATTTAGGTGTCTAACAGACTGCAGGTGTTGTGGCCTATTCATGTGGATCACCTACTGTTGTGTTGTGCTACTTTGAAGGAAAGAGGTCTGACCCCACAGTTCATCAGGACTAGTCTGGCAGCATTGGCTTTCACTGCTAAAGATCAGGGGTATGAGGATACCACAGTTCTAGATGGGTAGACCAAGGAAAGCGAGCAGATTGCTGATGTGAGCCAGACTCTACAGCTTTTGCAAAGGGCTTAGGCTGTGAATATTGGGCGCAGCCATCTGCTGCAAAGATGTGCATGTTTAGGTTTAAAACACCTTGTGAGATTCTAACATTGTTGTTCTTTGTCTTTTTATTTAGTTCCCATGTGCTGTTTGGCAAGATGATGGGGCTGATATGTGGACATAGTATGGTTTACTGGTTGGTGCTTCAGGCCCACAGTTGCCATTTTGGGACTCAGCTGTGGTTAAGTGATGTTGCCACTTGGGAGAAGTGGCCTCCAGTGGAGTGATTTCTTGCTTCTTCTGTTTATGGAACAGACAGAGCCTTCTCTCATGTTTTAATAATTCAAAACTGATTTAAAAAAGGGGGGGTGGGGACAAAGGTACAGTTGGGATTGTGCTCTGACTTGGCTTTATGCCCTGTTTGTGCATTATGTGCAGCTCTCAGGACCTTGACTGGGATTGTTGTTTTGTCACATTAACTTTTTGCCCCCTACAGCTATCAATTTTGGACAGTTATCTCAAAGGCCTTACAATGCAGTTAAGTTTGGCACCTATTCATTTCGGATTGGGGCTGCCTCCACTGCTTCTGAGATGGGCCTCAGTCCACAAGACATCCAGTGTATTGGAATTGGCAATCTTCTGTAGAGACAAACCATTTCCAGTACGTACACATTCTTCTGGATAGATTTCAGACATGTAGAGACTTCCTGCTTGCATTCAATTCATGTGTTCCATCTCTTTCAAGGAATGGATTGGGCACCTACTCCCATACTTACAAGCTTTTGTGAAAATACTTTGACCATGAGTCCAGACAAGAGTAGGCCCAGCAGGGCATGTTGGAAATCCAACAACACTCAGAGCTTTAAGAATTAAAAATATCTTAGAACAAGTAGCAGTGATAGGATTAAGCAGCTTCCAGTGACTCAATGGCCATTTCCGCACTACACTGTTTTATGTTATTATTCCACTTTCAACATCCAATAGAATCCTAGGAATTGTCATTTAGGGAGGGTTTTTGGCCTCAGTAAACTGCAAACCCCAGAATTACACAGGATATTGAAAGTGGAATAATAGCACTATAACAGTATAGTGCGGAAATGGGCAATATCTCTTCATCTCTTATCCGCCTAACCTAACTTTTCTGAGACGCGAGCTGATGCTTTTAGAGATCTTTCTACCTCTTCTCTTCTCAGCCTCTTATTCTGTCACTTCTGCTAAACATGAAACAATCTTAATTCCTCATTAAAATAACACCAAAATCCACAGCAATTTCTTTATTGGGTCAACTAAAAATGCAGTGTTTGAAGCTCCACTGGCTTCTTTGTCAGGCAAAGTTATGAAAAAACAGGTCAAGAAAAAACATTACAACATTAGAGTCCTTCATTTTGTCAAGATGTTGTTTTTGTTGTTGTCAGTTAAGATGGTCTGGAGGGATATCATGCAGGCAGAGGCCACTCCTCTCTTTGGCCATGTGGGCTACGAGGGACTAAAAGTTGTGAAATCCAGGCAATAATATCTAAACTCCATTAACAACAGAAAAAGTAACTTCCTTTGAAACCCAGGCTATTTCTGTCCTGAGCAAGACTACCTGCCCCTTAGGCATTTCTCTAGAAGCCTCTACACTTTGCCTCTAGAAAAACCTTTAGGTGCTGCCTAGGTAAAACCTGCCAGATGCAGTCCCAAAAAAGTTTTACCTTTGTTGGAGGCAGAAACCTCAAAGAGCTAAATCCCAGTCCCTTGGCTTCCTCTTCTTTAGGGTTCCCCTGTTGTGGCTAAAATGTAGTATCTTCAAATCTAGAAAAAATATCAAGGGATAGCTGTGTTTGTCATACAGCAAAATACAGTAACATCCCAAAAACCTGTATTGGGCCCACCAAAAATGCACAAAATACATAATGCAAGCTGTCAAAGCTCCACTGGCTCCTTGATCAGGTGAAAGTGTTAAATAACAAGCAGGACAAAAAGAAAAAAATGACAATGTTAGAGCCACAAACCTCACTATTGGCACAGAACTTTGGAGAGTTTTCCTGTCTCTAATGGAATTTTTAAAATAGAGCCTTGATTTATTTCTTTAGCCACTGATAACATTACATCCTAATTGGAATTGCTTTTCACTGCACACATGTGCTCTCCGTTAAGGTGTGACCTTCATCCCCTCAGCTCCACATATCTCCACTTGGGCCAGGAACCTGCTATGATCAAAATAAATCCTTTCTCTCTGTTTTCTCCCAAGAAGAGGTTTAACACCAATCCCAGGATGCCTGCTGTATAAATTAGTTTTTTACTTCCAAATATTGCTAAGAGAAAACAGACATATACTGGTGCTGAAAGTTGTTAAGTGTTTGCATACGCTTTGGCCATAGCTGCAACCACATCTTTCCTTTCCTTTCCTTTCCTTTTCTACAAGGCTCTGCAGACATATTCACTCACCATTCAGTTCAGTGCTCACTAAACTGAGCCTGGAATGTCAGAGGTGTGTGTTACCTTTAACTGGGTGACATGTTCAACTTTGCAGGAGTTCCTTGTATTTCAATTTTCTGTAAGTTGCAGTTCTAAATGCACCTATTAGGAAGTTTACTTCTGAGTAAACAGGCTTAGGCCTGTGTTAAAAAAAATGTAATAAAGGCTTACTTTTGTTTGCTTTGTGCTTTTGCAAAATCTGGCCACTATTCAGAATCTCCTTTGGTCATTTTCAATTTAAACACTTGAAAACTTGCTTCTTATCTGTGGACCCAATCAAAACAAAGTTAAGACCATTTAAAATTGACTGATTGGAGGACTTCCAGCCAAGATGTCGGCACAACTGGTACCCTGAACTGCTAGCTCACAGTGACCTGCTGTGAACCCGTGGGGAAAGCATCTCCTGGGGACCCCTGTGGGACTCCTGGGGACCCCCATGCCCCCTAGGCATTCCCCCTAGGCAGGTAAGGGGTGCAGGGTAGCTCACATGTCCAGAATCATTCTGGCTCCAGTAGAGGAGAGGTGGGGGTACCGGAGTAGTAAGGAGTGAGGATGGAGCTAATGCTGTGGATTCACAGCCAGTTTTAAACTGACAAGTGCCAGCAAAGACTCTTTTTTAAAAAGAAGAAGGACTTGACTAAGTAATCCAGTTGGATAAGAAAGCAGAGGAGAAGAGAAGAAAGATTTTGGTGGAATTAAAACTGACCTGGTACAAGCTGGGATGGCAGAGTTTGGAGAGGTGAGGAGAGATGACGAAGGGAGATTTTGGGAGGCAGCAATGGTGAATGAGGCTTGGATTTGTTGAGAAGAATCTCCCCCCCCGAGAGCGACGGACCGAGCTTTCCCCTTCGTGTATGTGTGAGCACCCAATTCTTTGTTGAAACTTGTTTAAAAACTTGGTGTGGAACTGTATATTTTGATGAAATTTGCTTTTGCTGAACTTTGTATTAAGGGTGCTTGTTTTTAATACTTTTTATGGGCAACAGTGGAAGGGGGAAACAGGAGGAGCTGAAAATGAAGACAGTCAAGGTGTAAAAGGGGAAGCAAATATGGTGATGGTGGCATCTCTTTAGAGAGGACAGGAACGTCTTCCTTTGTTTTGATTTAACAAGAATGATGTCTTGGGAGTGATTTGTTGACTTAAACTTTACTTTTAAATCTTTTATGGAATTGTTGTGGATTAGCCTTATCAAGAGAGGCGAAGAGAGAAGTTTATGAATTGTATACCGTGCATTCAAATTGTGGATTATAAGTGATTGAGCTTTTTCATTGAGCTTTTGATTTAGCTTTTTTTGAATTTTGAACTGAACTAGAATAAATATATAAAAAGAATAAATTAACTGTTTGACATTATAATTATGGAATATTGATGGATTGAGTATTTGAATGAATAGTTTTTGATTTTTGCATATAGATTAGCCTTGGAAGAGAGGTGAAGACAACAAAAGGGAAGGTATTGACTTTGATGTAAAGACTGAAGACTGAGATTGAACTTGGCTTTAAAATAGAAGAATAATTGAAAATAACTGATATGAATTGACATAATATAAATTGATACAAGTTATTATTAATAATTTTAATTGATAATGAAATAACTTCTTTATATTTTCTGTATTTTCTTAATTATTTTATTCATTAATGGATGGATGGTAAATCAAATAGAATGATAGAAATCTGATTTGTATAGTAGATATAAGCTTTTTAAAAATATAGCAATTATTGTTGTATATAAAAACTATAACAACTAGTATAATAATCAGTATTTTTTAAAGAATAAGTTGAAAGAATAATAGATTGATTCAAAGATTTGATTTCTTAGCTTTGGGGATTATAGCTAAAAAGAAAGGAGTGAGCCAAGGTATGGCTACAGGTCAAAAGAAGACAACACAGACACAAATTCAACCACAAGTTTTGGAAAGAAGAGGCTCTAAAACAATGGAGGTAAATAGGTTATTAGAAGAATTCCAAAAAATGAGAACTGATATGATGGAAGAATTAAAAGCAACAAGGACAGAGATAAGAACAATGAGAACAGAAATAAAACAAGACCTGAAGAAGGAAGCAGAAACTTTGAATCAGAGCTTGCAGAAATTAACTACAGACTTATCAACAATGGACCAAAAAGTGGAAGATATTTGGGGGAAAAGCCAAAAACTGGAGGACCAGGTGGAGCAGATGAAGAAAGAGCAGCAAAAAGATAAAGAAACTATAATGAGACTGGAAATCTGCCAATGAAGCAGATGTTTGAAGTTAAGGGGTCTCCCTGAACAAAAAGAGGAAAACTTACACCAAAGAGTAACAGATATTTTGGCACCATATATAGGCCAAAAAAGAACGAAATTTGAACATGGAATAGACAAGGTGTTCAGAATTGAATCGGGAATGGCAAAGCGGAGGGATTTACCTCGAGATATTGTGGCTTATTTTACCAGGGAAAAGATCCGGGATTTAATCATTGAACAAAACTACAAAGAAAAATTAATAATGGATGAGAATGAAATCAAAATTTTTAAAGATGTACCAACTAGTGTGATGAGGAGCAGAAGGGAGTATGCATTCTTGGTAAGGATTCTCCAATCAAAGGAAATAAGATATAGATCGGAGATACCAAAAGGGCTTTCCTTTTTCTTTGAAGGCAGATGAAGGAGGATAACCTCTGTGCAGCAAGCAATGGAATTCCAAGAAAAATATCTGAAAACTGGATCAAAACCAGCAAAGACTGAAGACAAGAAATCAGAAAAAAAAGGGGATTTCACACAGATGGGAGTGGGAGCGGCAGATGAAGCTAGTCCAATGTCCAAAGAAGAGACGGAATCAGTAGAACCAGAAGAGAAAAAGAAAAAAGGAAAGTAAAGAAGAATAGTAAATATGAAGATAATTTCATGGAATGTATGAGGAATAAATTCACTATCAAAGAGAAGACAGATTTTTCACTATTTAGAAAGATTAAGACCTCAAATTACTGTACTATTAGAGATGCATAAAGAAAACCCAAGAAAAGTATTTATATAATTCTAAATTAGGTTAATGTTTTGCTTCTTCATATGTAAAGAAAAAAAGAGGGGTTGCAATTTATACTGAAAAAGATATTCAAACAAAACAAAATTTTGAAGATGAAGAAGGAAGAATACTGGACATTGAAATCTTATAAAATGGTTAAAAAAAATTATTGGTTGGTGTCTACACCCCAAATGAAAATAAAGGTGATTTTTATAAGAAATTGCTAGGAAAAATATCAGCATATGAGTATGAAGACTGGATTTTAGCGGGTGATTGGAATAGAGTTTTGGATATCAAAATGGACAAAACAACCTCTCAGAATAAAGATGATCAAGTAATGAGAGGGAGATTACCAAAAGATTTTTTTGAGATGTGTGAAGAATTATATGTTTTAGATGTATGGAGAATCATTTACCTAAATGTTAAAGATTTTACTTTCTTCTCTGAAGTTCATCAATCTTGGTCTCGAATAGATACGATTTTTTATTTCTAAGCATTTGTTATCAGAGATAAGGAAAACAGAAATACTGCCTAAGGTCATATCCGAACATCATCCAGTAATGTTGTAAACCCAAGAGAAGATGAAACAATTTCAATGGCAATTGAATGATAGCTTATTGAATGATGAAGAGATAGTAAAACAAGTAAAAGTAGTGTTGAAAAACGACTTCAAAGAAAATATAAAAGAAGCATCAAAAGCAGTAATGAGAGGGGTTTTTTTATACAGCAACGACAAATTCAGAATAAAAGAAGCGGGAGAAATATCAAGTGTTATTGATCAAGCTTCACAGAAAAGAAAAAGAACTTAAGAAAAATCCATCACAAAAATCATTACAGCAGGAGATTAAAAAAATACAGAAGGAGATGGCAATAATAACAACTGAAGATGTAGAGAAAAAGATGAAACAAATGAAATTAACTCAATTTGAACATGCTAATAAAATTGGGAGATGGTTAGCATATAAATTTAAGAAGAAGAACTAGAGGAATACAATTGTTGAGCTGAAATGTGGAAAGAAGTTGATTACTCAGCATGAAAAAATAAAACAGAAATTCAAAGAATATTTTGGAAAATTGTTTTGTGAAACAAAATCCCCTCATCAATATGAGAAAAACCTGTCTGAATTTCTTCAAAAAGTAAGGATCCCCAAAATATTGTTAGAAGTACAAAAACAGTTGAACAAACCAATAACAATTGCTGAAATTGAAGAGGTCATAAAAGATTTGAAGGTGGATAAGGCACCAGGACTAGATAGTTTCATCTCATTATACTATAAGAGATTCATAATAAAATTGATTCAACCAATTCAAGCAACCTTGAAGGAAATGGAGAAATATGGTAAACCGAAATCCGGGGCAGAATCTAACATCGTATTGATACCCAAAGAGGGTAAAGATAAAAAAGAAGTCAAGAATTATAGACCAATCTCATTGTTGAATGTAGATTGTAAAATTTTTGCAGCAGCGTTGGTAAAACGATTGAGACAGATATTACAGGATAAGATCCAAGAAGGTCAAACAGGCTTTCTCCCAGGTAGATATATGAGAAGTAATATAAGGACAATTTTAAATGTAATGGAATATTATAACAAAAGCCCAGGAAAAAAGCAGCACTTATATTTTTGGATGCAGAAAAGGCATTTGATAATGTTTCCTGGGCCTTTATACATCGGGTATTGAGAGAATATAACATGGGAGAAGATTTTTATAAATGGATTGAGATGATTTATCAAGAACAATCTGCAAAATTAATAATTAATGGAGACATTTTGACAAGCTTTGTAATAAACAAAGGGGTACAGCAAGGGTGCCCTTTATCACCATTATTGTTTAAAGCTGTTTTGGAAGTATTGTTGAATATAATAAACAAGGATTCACAGATAAGAGGCCTGAAAATAAGGAAAAAGGAACTGAAATTAAAAGTTTTTGCAGATGACGTAATTATATTTTTGGAGGATCCACAAGAATCAATTCAGGTGTTTAAGAAACTTTGCAAATATATGGACAAGTGGCAGGATATAAGATAAATAAGGAAAAGACAATGATGATGACATTAAATATGACCAAAAAAAGAGCAAGCCAATCTGGAGAGTAAATCTGGATGTCAATTAACTAAGAAAACAAGATATTTAGGAATTATATTAACAAAAAGAAATCAAGAATTATTCAACAACAATTACTTGAAGATATAGAAAGAGATTAAAAATGATGTGGAAAAATGGAAAAACTTAAATTTAGCTCTCCTGAGAAGAATAAAAGCTTTTAAAATGTCCTTATTACCTAAACTTACGCTCCTCTTTCAGAATTTACCAATAATAGGAAGAGAGAAAATATTTAAAGAATGGGAAAAAGATCTTCAAAAATTTATCTGGCAAGGGAAAAAGCCAAGGATAAGATTTAAAATGCTTCAGGATGCAAAAGAAAGAGGAGGATTTGATCATCCATCATTGAAAATGTACTATTATGCATACTGTCTAGATTGGATTAAAGACTGGATTCAATTAAGAGAGAACAACTATGAAAGATTTGGAAGAAATAAATAACAGATTTGGATGGCATGAATATTTATGTTATGATAGATTAGTGGTGAATAAAGAGTTTAACAATCATTGCATCCGGAAGACATTGTTAAAGGTTTGGCTACAGATAAAGCAGAAATACTACACAAAAGTTCCAACATGGACCTCACTACAAGAAGCATATAAAATGGCTCCAACAAAACAAGGAAATTTATTAACATATCAAGACATATTGAAATGAGATGGGGATAAACCAAGAATGTGTACAGTAGAAGAATTAAAGCCTGATGGATATGAGTTAAATTGGTTCCCATGATGACAACTAAAAGAGAGATTTAAAATGGATCAAAAATTGTACGGATCTGAGAGAAAAGAGAATGAATTAGATTTATTAATGAAGGGAAATCAGAAGAAGAGAATCTCCAAATTTTATAAACTATTGTTGAAAAGAGACATGGAATCAGAAGTAGTTAAAGATACAATGGTTAAATGGGCTCAGAATGTGGGACACCCGATTGAATTAGAAGTTTGAGAGAAAGTATGGAAAACTGATATAAAATTTACACCAAACTTAAATTTAAGAGAACATTATTATAAAATGCTTCATAGATGGTATATGACCCCAGAAAGATTACGAAAAATAACCAAAAATGGAAATGTGAAATGTTGGAAGTGTGATGAAAAAATCTGGTCTTTTTTTCATATGTGGTGGACTTGCAGAAGGGCAAGAAAGTTCTGGGGGGGGGGTACGTGATGAAATTCAAAGAATTTGTAAAATGAATTTTGAAATGATACTAGAATTTTATTTGCTAAATATGTTAGGACAACTAAGGGAGATAAGAAGTCATCAGAAGATATTGCTATATTTGATAACAGCTGCAAGGTTGATATATGTGCAATATTGGAAAGAAAAGAAAGATATTGACTTAGGAGAGTGGAAATTAAAAGTTCTGGATATGGTAGAGACAGAAAAGTTAGCATTTTTACTGAAAAACAAACCTATCCCGAACTTTGAAAGGGAATGGAGAGGAGTCTTGGATTGGATAAAAACATGAATGTACAGGAAACCAAAGAAAGAAATAATGTAACTGTTTTTCTTTTCTGTAAATGGAAACGGAAATGTAAATATAATTGTTAATCTTTTGGGTAAATGGAAACAAAAAAGATTCAACTGGAGAATATAAATATGGAAGTGCAGGGGAGGGTGTGATATATCTCTCAATGGGGTATATCTACTCTGTTTTTTAGGCAATTAAATTGTTTAATATATATATATATATATATATATAATAAAATCAACTGATTGAAGTGAGGCAAGTATAAGCATGTACTCTTATTCAAGTAAATGAAATAAAAGTGCTTAACCTGGCTGGATCATGGCCAGTGTTTTCCGGCTGTAAGCCATTTCTTATTAATTTTACCAGTGTTAGACATTGGTTACAAAGAGACAACTTGGAGACAGTTCTACTACATGAGACTGGTGTGTTTTGCTTACAACTAAATATAATTAGGACCACAGATGTACATTTCCATTTGTACCTGAAGAAATGGGCTGTAATCCATAAAACCTTAGGCAGAAATAACTTACTTAAAGGTGCCACAAGATTTTTTTAAGTTTCCTTCCCCTGCTCTTTTTATATCTCCATTTACAGTTGGTGACAGCAGCTGCATCTTCATTCATCACAGTGAGACACTATTGGTTTTGAATAGCAAATTGTTCACAGGTCTCCTTTATTTGCTTATTTAATTATTTATATCTAAACCTTCTCCCAAATGAATCCCCTGCCAATCTCAGGATTCCACAGAATGTTGCCAGAGCAGTAAAAGTAGAATCATAGGTTGTAGAGCATGAAAGGGGCCCAGCTCAGATCTGTAGCTTCAAGGAAAGGCAGGACGTTTCAGACACAATCAGTTGCTACTTCTCTCTCTACAGGGGTGAAAATTGTATGGTTTGTGGGCCACATGTGGCTCCTAGGGGCTTTTTTTTTTTTTTGTAGACCCCAGTCTCACCAGATGTTCCATCACATTTTTCTGGGTGCTTTTCAGCCCCAAATGATGAATTGTCACTCATGAAGGTCTCCAGAAGTGGCAGACTGCATTTAAATCTATTCCAACTTCCAGAAGCAATTTGCAGTAATTTTGGGATAAATATGGTATCTAAATGGCACAGTGTGGCTGCCACAGTGACAAAAATGAGTCCTTCCAGCAGTCAGAGCTGTCCACCCCTATGTTAGATAATAATTTTGCAAGTTACTCTGTGCATAAACTCTAACTAGGAGTATATCCACAATACACAGTCAGAGCACTTTGATACTACTTCAAGTATCGTGGCTCCATTGTATGGAAGGAATCCAGGGACTTGTAATTTTGAGGGTTACTTAGAGTTCTCTGCTATCGGTGGACATGTGGAGAGCATTTATATGTCTGTAAGACACTTCCATTATGTGGTCTCCCTCCCTGCACTCTAAAGTGGTATCACCTTGCTCCCTCAGTGTGAACTAAGCCAGATACAAGCCATAGGACTGTGTACAAAGTATGAAGCAAGTAATACAAGACATTTTAAGTGCATGTCTCACACAGTAAAAACAACATTCCCCCAGTGACTAATCTGCTGTTGTGCTTTCCTGAGAAGTTCTAAGCCAATGATGTTTATTGTAGCACACAGTTTTACATTGCCTGATAAGGCAACAGCAAAACCAGCCTTACCAAATCCATCTTGTCAAATGGATTTGGCAGTTCACCCAGCTAGATTAGTGTAATCGCTTTTTGCTGTCTGTTACATGTTTCAAAAATTTATAGAACGAGGTAAAAGCTCTGGAGCCTGAATACTTATAGTACTTCTGCTTTGAATTAAACTTTAGAAATACACGACATGGAAAGAGACAGCAAAACTTATACTCTGTAGTCCAAACTGAAATTTTCCATCTAGCCTGTTAACAGTACAGTACCCTCATGGACATGTTACATAAAAATAACCTTTCTTTCCAGTGCATCTTTACATAGCTCTGCCTTTGTGAATTGAGCATTCGGTTAGTGCTGTGTATTCATACTAACCACAAAATCACATTAGCAAAATGTATGAGTATAGTATTTGTCTCTTATTTATACTCCAGCCAAGGAATCTATCTCTTTGGAGGGGTTATTGTTTTCAAGAAGTAACGAGAGGGAAAAGAGCATGCATTATTTCCACAATAACATTTTCAGAGTGTAGCTGTAATCTTACATACAATTAGGGCAGTTAATATCCCATTAATTTCAACAGAATAGCAGGAATGGAATTGTACATAGGATGGCAGCCTGTATTTTGTGGGTGTTATTTTTTCCCTTGAAAGTGCTGAATTAATTTTTAATCGAAATGCACCTCATGTGGATGACTTGAATACCAGGTCCAAATTTAAAGGGATAATACAATATAATTCACATACTAGGCAAATGGAGCCAATTTGCTCATTAAGATCTGCATATATATATGGATAATGTGCCTGACTGCTGTGTTACAGCAACTGAATTGTATTTAGGGGACTGGGTGGAAATGGCTGTTAATTCTACCTAGTAAGAAACATTTATGTTTATCCTTACATCTGTGAATTATATTTATGTATGTTTCTGTCATAAAATAAATGAAAGGCTTGCGTGTTCTAATTAAATATGTTGTATTTTCAATAATGCAACATGGTTATGGTTATGTGTACTTCCAATAAGATTTGCATTGAATAGATATTTCTGTTATAATTAAGTTGCATGGAGCTTCTTTCTTTTTTGGGTTCTTTGCTCTTATGTTTACAATTAATTTGTTCTCCTGGACCCAATCCTGTTTATCTTTTTTTTTTAAAGCCAAACTCCTAGGACCAAACATCTGAACACCCACCACCACCACCGCCACTGGCCATGCTGCCTGCAGCTGGGGGCCGAGGGGCATTGCACTCAGGAGAGCACCAGGCTAGAGAAGCAGCAATAGGTGGTTTATTGCAAGGGACATATCCTAGTGTCCTATCTCAGGCCCTTTCCGCATCTTACTTTTTTTTGGCACTGGGGTGCGGGGATTGAGTGAGCAGCGAGAGGCTCTTGCGTCCCCAATGCTTCAGCTTCGCATGAGCTGCCTGCTCCCAAGCAGGTAGCATGAGAGCCCCACTTCATCCTTCCATAGTGCAGCCTGGGAGTTTCCCAGGCTGCCCTGGGGCAGGAGGCGTGACAGCCGTGGCTCCAGAGGCTCAGCACACACAGCAAGTGTGCGCGGAGCCCTGGAGCAATGCATGATCGCACACCAATTTCACTTGAAAAAGTGCGCGAGCAGCGCCTGCCCTACCCTGGAGCACTACGCGATTGTGAGCGCGTCGTGCAAATCGCTCCTCACAATCGTGCAACGCTCCAGGCACCCTTTCGCATGGCAAATGCCATGCAAAAAGGGCCTCAGTCCCGGTACAGCTAATAATTTCAAACAAACAAACAGAATAGCTCCCAGCTCATTATTTACTCCCAGGCAATAAGCACTGGGTCATAAAGTCCAATAGGGTTCCAAGGCAAAAGAGTGTACAAGGTCAGTCAGAGTATTCAGCAAGGTACCCAGCAGAGTAGAAAGTCAGATAAGCTCTGACAACTTCTGGAGGGGAAGGGTGTCAGCTATACAGGTCTGAAGCCTCGTGCAGCTGTGGCTTGTTTAATTGTTGCCCGTTATAAATTCTGAGAGAGAGACACCAGCTTTCTCTCTGTCTGCACTTTACGAAGGTGGGTACAGATAAGTGCTCTTTTATGTCTGAAACAGCAGGACTCTCTGCTGGAGCTGACACCACCACCTGTTCTGTTTGTGGTACTGTAATCTCTTCCTGTACAGCAGGTCCTTGCATGCCCCCTGTTTCAGCCTCTGGCATGCCCCCCTGCTTTGGACTCTGAGTCAAAGTCCATGTTCTGGAGGCAAAACATGACAAGACATTAGATGGCCCCTCCTATATATTGCAAGACAATATAGGTTAGCACCATGGAGTAGTTCTGCCTTCTTCCCCCCTCTATGCATTCAATTGGCTTGTGAAAGGGCTTGATTTGAACAGCATTTTCCCCTTGCATGGCAAAGTCCTTTGCCTGAGTACATCAGTATGGACAGTCCTCAATCATACTGAATCTGTTCACATCTATGACTGTTTCACAACTGACATTTAAATCACTTCATGATATTCACATTGACTATTCTGTGTTGAAAAAATTATGAGATAAAAGTGAGACTTCGTGGGGGGGAAGGGGGTTCTAGATTCTTATCTGAAACAGGTGGCCCATTCACACCTCTCAATTATGGTGCTTTGGGTTCTCTTTAACCATCCTGTGGAATCCTGGTATTTGGAGTTGGAGAGGTAAGAATCCTTGGTTATAGGGCTCTAGTAGCTCAATAGCCTACAAACCCTATGATAACTATAACTGCATAGTGTGAATTGTGCCAGGGAGATTGCAGGCCTTAGAATCCAGTACATGCTTTTAGAAAAACACACTTATCTCACTAATTCATCAACATCTTATCAATAAATTATTATTCATTATTTGATACTAGAAAGTTCAACCTATTGTATTTGTTAACTTTATTCAAACAGATACTCTTTCCAGCACTATAATGAACACAAAGTAAGCAATGCATCCTTCATTAATTCATTTTGAGGTTAATCTCAAAATTAAGTATGTATTGTAGTTTCAGTATGTAGCACAGGCAGTTCAATTACTGTTGAATTAAGAACTGCTCATTTAAAACTTCTGCATATCTGTATAAAAAGGAGGAAGGGAGGGGGAAGGAAATGTGGTGGCACCATTAAGACTAACTGATTTTTATTTGAGCATGAGCTTTCATGGATTTAAACCCATGTTTTCAGATGCAGTATCAAGTGGTATTAAGCTCTCTTATATAGATCATATTTATTCAGTTGTGGGAGTGGAGTAAAATGTAATAGAATCCAGAAAGATGCATATCATGTGTCCTGTCCTAAATTTTCAAAGGGCTGGGTGAGGTGCTACAGGTCTTTCAGATCTTTACAGTAGCCAGTTAGCAGTGATGTGTGAAAGCAATAAATCTGCTTACCAAAAGTCAGCTTCCCTGGGTTCAAAACCTCTGTGAGAAGATTCCTTTTGTTATATGTGTAGTAGCAAGGATTCTTGTATTAACATATGAATTTGTGAATATAATTCAATTCAGCTATTTCTCTTCCTGGTCTTCCTTTGTAATTTCCTTGTTCAAGGACCATGACCTATAAAGCCATTACTATTTGCCCAGGAATGCTAAAACGTTCTGGAAATGGGTTTTGAATTTTATCATTTCTAATATCAGGTTTGGGTCCATTTATCCTCTCATGAAGAGACTATCCTGTTTGCCCAATATAAAATACAAATGGGATTTGCTGGTATGGAATGGCATATATCACATTGGAGGAAGAGCCAGCATGGTGTGGTGGTTTGAGCATTGATCTACAACCCTGCAGACGATGTTTTGATTCTTTGTTCAGCCATGGAAACCCAATGAGTGGCCTTGGGTGCATCACACACACTCAGCACCCAGAAAACCCCATGATAGATTCATGATAAGGTTACCGTAAGCTATAAACAACTTGAAAACATGCAACCACCGCAATCACCACAACAATATTGCTCCTACAGTAGATGTGAGGACCGAGTTAGCATCTGGGTTTGTGGCAGGGTCATCTCCCAGTATCACCAGCCATGTTACGTATCCTGTTGTAAACAGATAGTTTAAGATTTGGAGGCTGCATGTAGGCCAATAAAGGCTCGTTTCCCAGAGCTTGTGATAGGGTTGTATTATGCTTCAGAATTCACTATAGTTTGTTGATAATGTATTTGAGTAGTCTCAGCTGGGGACTGTAAGTGACCAGTAGGGGTGTTCTGTGATTTTGTGGTTTTGATCTGTCTCATAGTAGAGGGTTCCTGCGTATTAATCTTGGCTTGCTGATTTGTTTCTTCGCTTCCTTAGGTAGCTATTGTAGTTTGAGAAATGCCTGTTGTAAATCCAAATTTTGAGTCTTGTAGGGCTGAGCAGATGCAGTTGTATTGGAGGGCTTGGCTGTAAACAATAGATTTGGTAGTGTGTTCTAGCAGGAAACTGGAGGCGAATCGGTACATGTAGCAATTAGTGGGTTTTTGGTAGAGTGTGTTGCTTAGAAGTCCATTGTGGAGTTGCATAGTGATGTCAAGAAAGTGAATTTGTTGTGTGGATTGTTCCAGGTTCAGGGTGATGGTAGAGTGGAAGTTGTTAAAATTCTAGTGGAATTTCTCAAGTGATTGCTTTCCCTGTGGCCAAAGATGTCATCAAGAAGTCATATGTAGAGGAGAGGTTTTTGGGTGCTTGTGCTGAGAAAGCACTGTTGCAGGTCAGCCAAGAAGACACATAAATGGTGTTATGAAGGTGCTCATGGTAGTGCCACCAATTCAGAGGTATATATTATTCCCAAAAGTGAAGTAGTTATAAGTAAGTATAAAGTGGCAGACTTTGGTGGCCATAACTGCTGTAGGCTCATTCGGAAGGGTATTCTTCTGATGGCTTGTAGTCCATCCTGGTGTGGGATGTTGGTGTATCAGGTTTTTCACATCCATAGTGGCTAGGATGGTGTTCTTTGAGAGGTTGTGGATGGACTGTACTATCTTCAGGAAACCAGTTTTATCCTTCACATAGCTTGGAGTGTTGATAGCATGAGAACCGAGTCCATATATCCAGATATGCCAACAGTGAGAGTTCTGATGCTTAAGACAATTGGTCTTCCTGGATTGCCTTAGTTTTATGTTTTGTGTAGTAAATAGTAGATGCCTGGTTTGGGTTCCTGGAGTGTTCCATTTCAATTCAGCCCTGAACACTGGTGAAGAATTCTGAGTAATTTGTGTAGTTCCTGCAGATATTCATCAGTGGGATCTTTAGAAAGGCAAAATGTGGCATTGTCTCTCAGCCTCCTGTATGTTGTCTGATGTGTTCATGATGACCACAGCTCCCTCTTTGTCAGCCTGTTGTATAATAATGTCAGGATTGTTTCTAAAACTGTGGATGGCATCTTGCTGTATATGGCTTAGATTGTAGGGTAAATTGTATCTCTTGTTGATTATCTGAGTTTAGGCACGACAATGGAACTCACTTCCATGTTCTGACCTTCTGTAGGGGTCCATGTGGAGTTCTTCTTTTTGTAGCACTTGAAAACATATTATTGTGCTTTGGTGCAGTGAACACTGTCACGTGGTACAGACTGAGGTGATGCTTGTGAATTGTTGTCCTGTCTGGAATCACTCTCCTTGAAATATTCTTTGAGATATAGATGGTGGAAGAAAGCCTCAGGTCCCCTCTGAATTGGATAATGCGTGTAGGTTTGGAGGGATAGAAAGACAGGCCTCATTAAAGGACAGACCCCTCTACCTGACTTAATGTGTGGCTGGAAAGGTTTATAATATTATTGTCCACATTGGTGGGCCATTGGTGCCTGTAGTACAAGAGTAAGTTTCTTTTCTTTCTTTATCTTTAGAGAAGCAAATAGCATCTCATAGATGTTCTTTTCTTTTTCTGGAGAAATTCTCTCTGATGTTCTGTTTTGTTGAGAGCTGGTGGAATCTGTATGTATGCTCTCAAATCTAACATTTTTTCTCTCCCCCCTTCTCCTTCTCCTTCTTTTTATCTTGTTTACTGTATAGGATGCTGATATGATGGTTAAGTAGTTTCCTGGAGGGGATGAGGCATAACATGCCACTGTAATTTATGTGATATGTTATCTGTAGTGGGTTTTTTCACCTTCAGTTCCTGAGGAATGATGTCTTGCTGTTGTATTTATTCAGAAAGATGATGTCTATCTATACCTGGGCAAGTCTTTTGAAGAGACTGATGGACTTCCACTCCGTGCAGCTAAATCTGGTGCTTTCGATTGTGGTAGTTTTCAAACAAGTAGACATGTTGATCTCTTGGCAGTATAAAAAGGAGGAAGAAAGAGAGTAATTTCTTGACCTGGTATCTGAAGCTGGCAGAACGTTCAAGATATTACTGGCTAATGTGCTATTCCGAGAGCTGGAAAAGGTCAGCATCTAGCTATTTCATGACATCTGTTTTTTGAACAAAGTAGCATAATATTACACATTATAATTTAATTGTGTTGAAAAGTAGTCTATATGCCATAACCAATGTATTAATTGCATGATGGAAGCACGAATGAATCACAGTGGCAAAACACTGTTTACCTCTACTATGATTTCATATTAATTATGCACAAGAGTCAAACTCTATTCTTTATTATTTTGCTTCAAATATTTCAGGACAGTACATTGTATTCTTGTAATTACATCATCTGCTACTGACCTAAAAAATGGAAGTTCTGGACTGAACTTTGCTGATTTCAAATTTTGAGCTGAAATGTGAAATTTTGTTGTTCCGCAAAAGTATTGTGAAATTCCTGCTCAGCTTCCTGAATTCCACATCTTTCTTAGAATATATATCCACCTTGCAACAAAGAACCATCTGTATTCTTATCAGCATCTGTCAGAACATATTCAAAAGATGACTGTTTTCTTGTGGCCACTCCTGAACAATGTTGGGTTAAATAGCATGATGGATAAGTTTAATCTGTGAAATCACCCAGCCATGTAGAAGCATTTGAGAGATTTACAAAGCAAGCCTGTGCATACCTACTCAAATGTAAATCCTGTTCCATTCAGTGGGACTTATTTCCATGTAGGTATATATAGCATTGCACCTGCACCATAAATTTAACTCTTCCATTCCAGTCAATGAATAATGAAAATACTCAGTAGGAATGTGCCCTTCATGTACATGCACACATTCACTCTAACTCTTTTAAAATACATTGTTCACATCGCCTCTGGATATGGAAATCTCCCTCATTTGCCTGTGTGATTATAGTTAAACTAGAAGTATTAGAACCCTGCTAGACTGAGTCATCAGAGGGTGCCAAGAGATCCTTCGTCAGCAGAGGATGTCCTGTAAGTGCACGACAATCTCAGCTTTTATATTTTAAGAACCATTTAATTAGCAAATGATTTGAAACTGGCAGTAGCAGGTACATGATCCAAGACATCATTATGCAGTGCAACCAGTTTACCCAGCCTTTCCAGTTCTCTCTCTTAACTCTCAAAGATACAGCATGGCAAGTTGGGAAAAGATAAGCTCCCTAGGTCTTCCTTCACACTGCACCAAGGCTCTCTCTGTATGTTCTACCCCAGAGGTGGGAATAATATTGGTGAGTTCCAAGTATCATTGGACTACAAGCCCTGGTAGCCCTAGCTAGCGTAGCCAGCAGGGAGCAATGTGTGGAGTTGCTGTCCAACAACATCGGGAGGGCTGTATAATTCCCGCCCTGAAAGAAAGGTCAACCTACAGTACTAGTAGGAAGTGGAAGGAGCTGGAGGTGGCAGTGAATTGCCAGAAGTTCTGTGTCCAAACCCCAGGATCAATTTGTGTATGTTGGATACTTATTCCTGGACTACAAGATGTTGGACAAGATGACCTTTAAGATACTTCCTGCAGTATGGTTCTCTTTTTTCCATTTTCAAAAGATGTACAAAAAGATAAATAGAATATCATAACCATTTGGTAACAAAAATTTCACGTAAACTAAGCCAAAATCAACATAACAATCAATGAGTTTGTAGTGCATTGTGTTTGTTCCAAGTAGGCATTAAAAAAAGAGAATATGAAGGAGAATATTGTTTGTTTGGAAAGCATTAAAATGGATCAACCCAATAGTTTCATGCTTTGTATAGATAATAAATGGATGCCAAACAGAAGTAAATGAGTCTCTTTCTAGTTGTCCTTTTGATGTTCTTATCTGATAAGTTTATTTCTCTGCAAGTGCGATGAATCATACTCTTTTTATCCAGGACTGGAAGGAAATTGCAGTTGACAGTGTTTAGTAACTTTCAATCTTTCAGGACTGAAAGTAAGTCTTTATGTCTGAGAGATGATTGGATCTTCTAAATACTGAGAGAAAAGGGTTTCACAACAGTGCACCTTTCGATTTAGCACATCAGATAGGAATTTCAATTCAATGTTACATCACAGGGATTCAGGACCTTTCTCTTTAGTACAATGAACCAGTTGTGAAAAAGCCAACATGATGCAGGGTTTAGAGAGTTGGACAACAACTCTAGAGACCAGGGTTCAAATCCCTGCTCAACCCCAGAAGTCCACTGGGTGACCTTGAGCAAGTCACTCTCTCAGACTCAGAGGAAGACAAAGGCAAACCTCCTGTGGATAAATTTTGCCAAGAAAACTCAGTTTACATTTGCCTTGGGTGTGCCATAAATCAGAAACTTGAAGACACAACAGCAACAACAGCAACAACCAGTTGTGTAATATTGTATAGATATGGAGTCCCTGTGCTCTGATCCACATGTGGAAACAAAGACCACTTTTAGGAACTCCCTTGGAATGGTAAAGGTAACGGGTAGTAATGTACAAAGAGCTCAGGTTTCCCTGACACCTGCCTGTAGAATCTCACACAGAACAAAGACATCATGCCACCTGTCAGCTGTTGCAAGCCACAGGATACAGGGGAAGGAGTTAAGTAACTTGTTATTGCACCCGTGCTAATTGCCAAGTCCCTCAAATCCATCTTTTCCTCAGCCTGGAATGTTGAGCCTGGTTTACACATATAATGTCAGCACTCAACATTCCAAAGAGAACAACATATTTGTTTCCTTGGCTCCTTTGATGTTCACTGCAGCCATATTTGTGTACAAACAAAGGTCAATGAGGTAGGAAGTACATTCAAGTTGGTAGCAATAGAAGTGTTTTCTGTCAAAAATATACCCACAACCCATCAAATTAAAGATTTTGTCCAGTGGTGAAAAATTTGTAACAGATAAAACACCAAAGATCTTCAAATTATATATCAATTTCAGTGAAAATGCTGTGTAGACTTTGGAATGTTACTTCAAAAAGTCATTAGGTATCACTGTAGCACCCTCAATAATTAAGTATCCTTATAATTAAAAATTCAAGAGCCAGTGTGGTGTAATGATTTGAACAGTGAACTATATAACCCTGGAGACTAGGGTTTAATTCACCGTTTGGCCATGGAAACCCACTGGGTGACCTTGGGTGTATCACACACTCTCAGTCCCAGAAAACCCTGTGATAGATTCACCTTTGGGGTGCCATAATTTGGAAATGACTTGAAGGCACACTACAACAATAATTAAAAATTAAAAATGACTCTTGTAGGTTGTCAGAGAGAAATAACATTGTAATTGGTCTAGTTGCTTTAAAAATGCACCTGAATGCCACAAGCCACTGGCTTGTGGTAGAAAATATCATTTTCTACCATCTAGTTGTCACCTCAGCACCCAGAGGAGAGCATGAAGCAGCAGAACAAACCATAGCGCAAGCCAGTGGCACATGAAACATGTGGTATTCCTTCTCCACTATGAGTGAAGCCAAATCTTCACAGCTATAAATACAACCAAAAAGCTACAATTATACTATAGAAGGAGTGAAGTTTAAGTTAGAATCATAGACCAAGATCTTGTATGGGACACATAGCTATGCTCCATCTCCCAGTGAGTTGTCTTGACCAGTACCTTGAATGTGGGTCAGTGATATATTGGTACAGCCTTCCCCTATCAATTAGCATTCCCAGATCTTAGGGCTTGACCCCATTTCTCCAGTTTTCAGGGCAAAGGGGTAGAATCTCAAGGTGAGAGTGCTGCCTTGAACAGTGTGTGCATGTATCCTTTCCTCATTACTTTGACTTCTTTTTTGATCTGAATGCTATGCTCTTGTAATTGTGTGTGTGCTTAATATATCATGCTTAATGGCATTGCCAAGGTTGCCCCTTATAATACCAGCTTTATAAAATCACCAGGGCCTGTCTCCTGTGATATCACAAGGGGACCATCCTTAGGTTTCAGAATCTGACCTTGAAATCTTAGGGCCTGTGGTAGCCCTGGCCTCACACCCAAGTCACCACAAGCTGTCCTTATAACATCACTTGGGCCTGCTTCCTATGACACCACAAGGGGTCATTCCCTAGATCTCATGGTGTTGAAATCTCTGGGTATAGGATAGCTCTCATTTAGCAACCCTACAAGCAATATTCTTTGACTTCAACTGAGACCAAAAAATGACTCCACTCTATAATGGCGTTAGACTATTTTCAACAGTGAGCCACCTGGTTTAACTAGTTTTCAAGGTGGATCTGAGATACAGAGAATGCTACTGAATAACATTAATAAAGATGTTGGTACAGAAGATTGGCAGATACTCCTCCTTTCAGTACAGATGGTAAAAGAATGCATTATAGGAGCTGGAGGGATGGGACTGCTTCTGCATTCTCTGCTCCTGACTTCCATGTACCAGAGGTTCTGCCTATACAGAAGAAGAGGAGGAGGAGGAAGATGATGATGATGATGATGTGTGTGCATGCCCAGGCTATAAAATTTGTATTCTGTGGCTTGGATCCAGATGCAATCATACCTAGAGTAGATCCATGGAAAACAGTGAGACATGTTAATGCTGAACTTAATCTAGATTGGTTTCAATAGCTATACTCTACGCACGGATCCAGCTTGCACAATTTGCAGGGGAGTAATAGCACTTTCAGAACATCTAAAAATTGGAAACTATAGTTGGGTGCAGGCCAGGGCCATTAAGGTACAATCCTCATTCTCCCCTGCCCATACTTTTATCTGCAAATGACTTATCTCCCTTTTTCACATCTATCTCTCTGTGCTTCTGTTTATGTGTGGGCACCCACACACTTATGTGTATCCATTCATTCATTTGTTCAGCTCAGAATCCAAAGAGCTAGTTAGATCCATGCAAGGTTTGTGCTAGCTCAGTGTGATTTTGGGTTTTCTCTCTTTGAACTAGTTCTGATCCCTCTGCCATGGCCTATCAAGCCATATAACATGGGATGAAAGGCCTAAATGAAATTAGTCCAAATAGACCCACACTCCTCTGGATTGTACTGATTGTCAGGACTGCATATTGTGGCATAAACCTATCATGCACAGTATGGCTTGTTTTTGAACAAACACATAACCAAAGCTTGGAGAAGTTACATTTTGAATGACAAACTCCTAGAATCTATCAACCAGCATGGCTACTGCTAAGGTCATGACCTGAGTCCATGCGGTCTGGAGGATATCAGGAAAACCAAGTTGCAAATCTTCTTAGAGTACATTAATACATAATTCTGTAGGTGGTAAAAAGATCAGTAAGGCAACATAAGATCCTTTATGTCGGTTGGAATCATTTATAAAGAAAGAGTAATTTGGTCCCAAACGTGAATTGCATGTATGTGCTTCAGCAGCCATCATTTTGTGTCTGTTTGTTTAGAAAACAAATCAGAGCATACAGTAAAGACTTTAGACTCCCATGCTGTCACAGCCTGTTGCAAAATGAGTCTCATGGAAAAAAACCACTACTCATCAGTGAAAAGAATATATATATACATATACACCAGAACTTGCAGAACACCACAAACAAAACTATGCTTGTTTTCTTGTTTTGAAAATGAATCCCTCAGATTTGCAGTCCATGAATCACAGAGTGAAGTTGTTCTAGCAGCTACATTGCTTGCATGGGTGGCTAGGTATGAGATGGGATGAAAAAAAAGGCTTGGGTACTCACACTCAAACCCTCATGATGGCCAATAGACATCTTTATTTATTTGGAATTAAAATTTAGCTTGCATAGATAATGGAATCAAACATTACATTTTAAAAATTATGCAATTACATCAAGGATTTCACACACCATTAAAGAGGGAAGATCTATTGGGTTTCTGGCTTCAGAATTATTTTACGAAGTATTAGGGAGGCATATCCTTGGGTGAGCTAGTCAGCATTTCAGTCATCAACCCAGTTCCCAATGAGTTGGTAAGCCTCAGACTGGCTATGCCAATTCAAACTGCTCATGGAGGCTTGTATGACTGAATGCTCCTCCAGATAAATCAGAACAAATAACAAACTATGTGCAGAAAAAAACTTCTCCATGGAAAAAAGTGTGGTGGTGGTGGTGTTTCTTCAAGTCATTTCCAACTTAGGGTGACCCTAAGGTGAACCTATCTTGGGGTTTTCTTGGCAAGATTTGTTCAGAGGGGATTTGCCATTGCTGTCCTCTGAGGCTGAAAGAGTGTGATTTGCCAAAGTACCATTATTTTATTTTGCATGGAGGAGCATTCAAACAGGTTAGCTGACCCTCCACCTACTCTCTGAAGTGACAAAACCGCAGTGGCGGAGCTTGGAGTGTGTGGAGGGGGGGCAGGAGGGGGCAGTGCATGGGGGCATAGCCACGGTGCATGGGGCATGGCTGTGGTGCATGGGGGCATGGCCAGGACATGCAGGGGCGTGGTTATCAGCCGGGATGCCCCCAAAACTTTGCTGCCCGGGGTGAAGCACCTCCCCAACCCTGCCGTTCCTATGCAACTGTAAAACCTAGTACGTATGGTTGTGAAAGATGGCCAGTGAAGAAAGCTGACTGAAAGATCAACCCATTTGAAATGTGGTGCTGAAGGAGAGTTCTGCAGATACCATCGAATAAGACAAATGAGTGGCTGCTAGAACAAATTAGGCCTGAACTCTCACTAGAAGCCAAGATGATTAAAAGGAGATTGTCATATTTTGGACATATCATGAGACAATGTGGCTCTTTGGAAAAGACAACAGTGCTTGATAAAGTGGAAGACGGTAGGAATAGAGGAAGACCACGGTACAGGTGAATTAACTCAATTAAGGAAGCCACAGCCTGAGTTTGCAAAACTTGAACAGAGCAGGCGATAACCAGGATTCTTGGTGCTCTCTCTTTCACAGGCTCACCATGAGTGGAACTCAACTTGATGGCAAGCAACAACAACCACCCAACCCTGTGTTTAAGGAGTCAGTTTAAGGAGTTTTAAGGAATAAGAATGTTTTGGCAGTGGTGTGGCTTACATCCTGTTAGACTTAAAACCTTGCAACTGTTTCCTATTCACTCTGAGAACAATGGCATCGCTGTCCTGCAGGGTCCTCCTCTTGTTGATGGAAGACGGCTGGACATGTCACCCTTCAGTACCCTGCTTGCCAGCACCATAGAACTCCATGCCTTGGTGCAGGTAGGTTGGGGAGAGTCAAATCAGGAGATAAGAGTGTAGCCACAACATTGCGACTATGTGGTTGTTGCAAGATCTCAGCTGTGCATCTTTGAACTACATCTTCAGACATGTTAGTTCAGGCAAGTAAAAGCACTGGAACTGGAAATCTGTATGGCAGTTGCCAGGCTGTGGATCCTAATTTCTGAACTCTAATATAGTTTGTCATAACAAAACAAAACATTTCTGGACTCTAAGACAGTTTGTTATAGCAAAACAAAACAGTGAAAATCTCTCTTCTGATGATAAATAGTAAGCAAGCCCTTGGAAATAAACTAAAACTTTTGTAGTCACTTTAAAATCCTTTTGCCAGTTGTTTCTCCTTCAATCTGAGCAGAACTGAATTATCTGTAATGTGTCTCAGCTTCATATGGGTCTCAGCTTCATATCTTCAGTGGGTGTCAGCTTCATATCTTTGACTGTAAAATACAACGGAATCAGAACTAGATCATGATCATTCTTTGGTGGTGGTGGGTATTTATAAAGATAAAAGAAAACTGTGGAGGAAAACCACATGCATTTCTAGGGGCAATCTGTAATCTTAGCAAAGTGGCTTAACAAAACTAAACTCCTTTGCTTATATAAAGATTGTGGATTCATAACAGTTTGCCAGCTATGGCTACAACGACGTTGGGTAGTCCTAGCTAAAGGAGACCCACTGAACGGTGAGTCAACACATAGGCGAATCCAGTTCATTCAAAGGTTCTGCTCAAATACGGCCTAAAAGTAGAATTTGGGCCCATATTTTTCATTTGGCCCATTGGTCCTTTTCTTTAATTTTGGTAGTGGTACTGCCGACCTCGAAATATAATTCTCCTAACTCTGTAGACCAAGGCTGACCAAAAATATCTTGCTGTCTGAGGCTCTGTCACCTACAGCCTGAGGCAATTACCTCACTCTGCCTAGTGACAGGACTGGCCCTGCTAAACACTCATAAAATGCCTAAGTTTACTGCTTTCAGTGATAAGGTATGTACTATAATCTTTTTTCTTTTAACATTTGAGTCAGTCTTGGCTTCCCCCACACTTTGCCCTTACATGATATGCTATGCATTTCTTTCTGACTGGGAAATAAGGCTACCTTGGTATGAGGTCTGGAAAGAATACAAAGCTAATTATACTTGATTTCAACTTTTTCTTGACTGTGGTCACATGTTTGTTGTAGAGCCACAACTAGCTTATTTTGGCTGCTGACTTTTGTTTGGTCTGTTTCCAATGGTGCTGCCTTCCTTTTTTGCCCATTTTCCTTCTTCTTTTCTTCTGAGTCATCTGTTGACATAATGCTGTATTGGCTGTGATTATTATAAGATGACATGGACATGGAGTACAGGTTCTGAGGGAAACTTTTCCTTAACCACACCATGAGTGCGAGCCAGTGTTCTTCTCATCCTCCTTGTTTGTTCCAAAGTACATAATGGCCTAAATCTTCTGCTAAAATATATAAATATCATTTCAATGACTTCCACAATATTTGCATTTGTTGTGTGCCTTCAGGTCATTTTCAACTTAGGGTGACCCTACAGCAAGCTTATCATGGGGCTTTCTTGGTAGCATTTGTTTAGAGGGGGTTTGCACTTTCCTTCCTCTAAAGCTGAGAGAGCGTGACTTTTCCAAGGTCAATCAGTGAGTTTCCATGGCTGAGCGGGAATTCAATTCCTGGTCTCCAGTGCTGTGATTCAATGGTCAAACTACTATCCCATGTTGGCTGTCATACCATGCTGGCTCTTTCAACAATATTCGAGAGGTATATATGAGAAAAAATAGTCTCCTAACTCTCTGTACAATGATTACAATGATTACAATTACAATGATTACAATGATAATTGAGATTGTTTCAAGTGCCGTGACTCAGATTCTCGCTATCTGGGGCAGTGTTTCTGATGCAAAAAAGACAAAGAGGTAAGCTATCATGGACCTACCTCTGCCTCATGGTAGCCTGAGACCAACTCCAAGGCTCAAATTAAATGACATGTTTAATACATATTTAGAGGAGATGTTTCTTAAAATGGTGAAAGATGTCTGTCATATCATGCAATTGTCCTTACTTGTGCATTTTACATTTAGCATATTTTGTTTATGATTGGTCATTGGAAGTGAAACAAAGGTTTAATTTGTAACTCTTATGTGTTTACAGCCACTGGTCATGCTAACTCAAGGATCCTGAAAACTGTAGTCTGCAAAAATCATTTATCTAAATTCTGACACAGAGCAACTCAGAGGTGAACAGAGATTCATACTTCAAATACTACATCATTTCAAAACCAAAAGCTGTGAGTACCAATTTGCTCCAGTTCCTTACCATTTTTGTGACTGTTCAGCTACAGTCGGCCCTCCACATTTGCTAAGGTTAGGGGCTCAGAGCCTCCACAAAAGTAGAAGAATCACAAATATGAAAATATATGTTTGTGTGTCTGTGGGAAGAGGTCCGAGGCATGTTGGGGAGAACGGGCCCCCAGAGTCCATGCCAAGTTAGGGAAAGGAAAGGGAAAGGTGGTGGGTCAGTGTGGGGGCCTATACTCCCTCTCTTTTGCCCATCTCCTTCCTTGGGTGTGGGGCATCAGGAGAGGATTTGTGGTGCTGAGAAATCAGGCTGTGATTCATCCTTAGCTGGCTAGGCAGTGGCTGGTCCAGGAGGAGGAGGACCAGGGATGGGTTTTTTGGTCTGGTTGGAGCCAATGAGAGAGAGGGTTCCCCCAGAAAAGAAACACTGGGGGTGAGGGGGCAGAGGTTGAAGAAAATAACAAATAATCAAATCTGTGAAAGTTAAACCTGCATATGTGGAAGGCCAACTGTATGAAGAAAGCAAAGTCTGCTCAAACTAAAGAATAATATTCAAAGATAATTAAGGTGAAGAAAGGGAGAAAAAAAGCTTAAAGATAATTTAGCTTCTTATCCATTTTGTTTTCTGAAGCAAACCATTGTGTAAAATGGCATGGATATATATTTTGAGTCAGGTTCAAAATTCACTGCAATCACATTTTCTGTGCAAAGTGTGTGGCTAAAATTCCTGGATGACTCCCTAGAAGCATAAACAAGGGTTGTTGGTTTATCAAAGAAGTCCTGAAACCAACATTTTACAACGCAGTGAAACACTGATGATTGTCCCTAGTTATGTAAACAAGATTTAAGGGAGAACATGGGAATACTTATAACAGATGTGGCTTCGAAAGCAGTTGAAGGCCTATTTACAGCCAATGAAACAAGATATGTTTATTCTATAGGACAATGAAGTTGCATGTGAAATTTGTAAGGCACTTATAAGATTTAAGTCTTAGCAGATGCAAGTTACTTTGTCAACTGTTTTCCAGACTTCCTATATTTTTATAGGCTTAACAGAGCATTCTAATATTCTGAATCACAACATGCTCACAGCTATAGTTATTATGTGAATGCATCTGAATTTTTCTGCCAGACTTGAAGCTATTTTGAGTTATGCCAGATTTTGAGAATGTAAATCATGTCCACCATTTGGGGTCAAAGTTATATTCCATCTAAGTCTAGTGATAGAATAGTTATGAAATGATCTACCTCCTGAGGAATTCCCCTCTCCCATAGCTGTCTTAGCTGTCACGGTCAGGCAATGACTTCTCTTGACCATCTTTACAAATAAAAACTGGTGTTACAGTACAGCATTGCCTATTACCCTTTGATTGTTGGCATGGTTATGTGAAGAACAATTTTATTTTACTTTTTTCCTGACAAGATGTCTCCTGGTTCTAGAATTATGGAGGAGAAGTACATACCCTCCAACATTTTACAGATGAAAACCCCCAAGAAACATGTGGGCAAAGAACAACAGAGTGTGGTCAAGATGACAACGGTTTCTCATATGGAAGAACAGACAAAGTAGGAGAGTTTACTTTTGCCTGAGTCTACTGGGAAGGACAAGACTTTGCCCCTCCTTTCCTCTCTTTCCCATTGATCAAGTGCATAGTAATTTTGCATTTTGAGCTGAGTTCGTATCAGTGTAAGTAACCTGAGGACAAAGGGAGGAGGAGAGAGAAACTGGGATGTTTTAGAAGCAGCTGAAAAAGTTGGATGACAGAGGGGTAATCAAGACCATGCCTGACAAATCAGGAGGATATTGAGGTGGTCATATATGTAAACTTTCTCTTCACAAACTACTTGCAGGAAGGGGCAATGCACATACAGTGGTTCTGCACTACAATAATTTATTCTGTGCTTTCTTCAGCACCTCTGTATTATATCTGTGCCAGCAGAAATGATTCCAATTTTCCTGTTGATCTGTGCTACTGATTAGATTCATGACATCCAATTGCTGATTATGATACCTGATTCACATAATGAGATATCAGTAAGTAAAGCAACATCCTCTCATTTTGTGGCAAACCATAATGGTGTTAATTCCTAATTAAGGAACATATATAACATAAATAACAAAAGTAAGGAGTCTGTTCCAGGTCTCCCTGTTTCTCTCAAATTTTCTGTTGCACTTTAACAATACTTTCTTATGCTTTTCCCCACTAAGTTATGTATGTTATAATGACTTATGCTGAATATTCTGATCAGTGTTTATTTATTATGATTATAGCTCATATTTATATCTGTGACACATTGTAGGGTGCATATTCAATTAGTGCTGGCACTGTTAAGCTTCAGCATCATCCACTGTCAGAGGTGGATCTAGGGTAGGGCAACTGGGGCGTGTGCCCTAGGTGCCCTTCCAGGAGGTGCAGAAGCCACTGTCCCCCCACACCCACTGGCCACCCCCACGTCTGCCCGCTACCTCCCTGCGCCCACCTGCCCGCCACTCCCTCTGTGCACTTCCATGCCCACCCGACATCTTTCTGAGCTTACCCATGCCTGCCCGCCATCCCCTCGTGCCCGCCCACGCACTTCCATGCCCCTCCACCCCCAGCCCCACCCACACACTTCCATGCCCGCCCACCACCTCCCTGCCTGCCCACCCCCCCACACACTTCCATGCCTGCTCACTGCCACCCCCCATCCTTCCTGGCCCATTGGGGGGGCAGCACCAGCAGCAGCAGCACCTAGGGACGCAACTTCTGTACTTTCCCCAGACACTGCTGTCTACTGTGTACTGAGAGCATGCCCCAGAATGCATCTAGCTTTTGTTCTATGGATTTGGGGGACAGTGTTCCATAAAGGGAGGAGGACAGTCATTTTCCATGGGACCAGAAGTAGCCATTAGAAACTGACTAATCCCATGTTTGTTTGTATTTTTCAAATTGTCAGCGTCTGCCCTGTTGCAACAGAGGAAACTCCGTCAGGGAGAAATGTATGTTAGGATACTAAAAGAAAAGAAAGTTTCTACATTATTCTCCTATGATTACTCATGCTTGTGCCCTGCTAGAATTTTGCAGCCTAGTGACAGAAGATCCTTCAAGAAGGTTTTCAAGCTCATAATCCCTGACAAGAAGAGCAGGATTTACGTAGAATTCAAAAGACTGGTTGTAGCTTGCTATTTCCATTGATGGAACTGGGGGCAGGAAAGGATAAGGGTATTGTCCGCAAATAAGAATTCTATATCCCCAGGTGAATTTTTCCTTCAAATTTCTAGCATTGCAGAGAGTGAGACAAGGAAGATTTTTTCACATCTAAAACCCTTCTATTTGCATTGTTCCCATTCTTTTGGTGAATTTGCCAGTCCTTTTTCTTTAGATGCCTAAACTCTATTTCTGAATGGTCAACTGAAGTTTTTAATAATGTTAGAAATTTAGGGACTGAAGGAAATCTCATGGGGGGCAGAATTCTAATGGGGTGATAATACTCCCATTTTGCCTCCCCCCTCCTGCAGCTACACTCCTGCTGTTCACATGTGCAAAGCTAACTCAATAATTGTAAAAATAACTGAGTCAAAATCTTCTCAAAAATAACACATTACACCAGCTGAGAAGGAAAGCAGTAAGTCAGATGTAGCATAATGGCACATAAGGTCTATTCTATAGCTGGTCTCCCTTTTAATATCTCAGATTGGAAACCTCCATGGAAGAAAATCAGAAGCTGCTATGGAAGAAAGTGACTCCCTATTTTGATGCCCAACAGATTACTAGGAAATTACTTGGTATTTCTTACCCAGACTTCAACTTTCTACTTCTTTCAATACATGAGATTAAGTTCTGTTGGCTGTTTGCTAGGCAACCTTTCCATCTAGTGACATGCATTGCAGTGCCTATCAGAGAGCTGGGTATGTTTAGTCTGCAGAAGAGAAGGTTAAGAGGGGACATGATAGCCATGTTTAAATATTTGAAGGGATGCCATGTAGAGGAAGGAGAGGGCTTGTTTTCTGCTGCTCCAGAGACCAGGACAAGGAACAATGGATTCAAGTTGCAAGAAAGGAGATTCCATCTGAACCTCAGGAAGAACTTCCTGACGGTTAGGGCTGTCCGGCAGTGGAATATGCTGCCTCAGAGTGTAGTGGAGTCTCCTTCCTTAGAGGTTTTTAAGCAGAGGCTAGATGGCCATCTGTCAGGAGTGCTTTGAGAGTATTCCTGAATGCCAGGGGGTTGGACTGGATGGCCCATGTGGTCTCTTCCAACTCTACATTTCTATGATTCTATGATTCCAAGTAGAGGCACACCACTGGGCATCACATCAGATAAATATGGCTTGCCATGCAGCTGATGGCAGAGGTCATAGCTCTTGGGAGGCACATGTGGCTCAGGTGTAGCACGCCTTACAGACTATTGAGAATCTGTCCTTTGATGAACAAGCTTGTTCAACACCAGCACAGACGAAAAGCTAAAACATATCCATTCCCATTAAGGAATAATAAAAGATAAAAGTTACAGTGTTCAATCGCTGATCCCAGTGGGCCAGTGGTTCTCAATCTTTGCTTCTCCATTGGTTTTGGACTTCAGCTTTCAGAAACTCAAACCATCTTGACCAGTGCTCAGGGATTCTGGGAGATAAAGTCCAAAGCACTTGGAGGATCACAGTTTGAAAACCACTGCTCTAGGCAATCCCTCATCTATGAAAAGATCGTAGATCAACCTTACTTGACAGAACTAGTCTAAGACTCACTATCAAAGCTTATTGTCCTCAAAGAAATCCTACCAAGCAGGCAGATACCCAATCTCTTCCTTCACACAATGGCAAGTATTGCTTTTGACTCCGACCCCACCTGCTCAGCTGTATTATTTCTTGTGCACATTTATCCGTAACATCAGCTCCATTTAATCAGGAAAATCAACAGGACCATGATGATTTACGGTAAATCAGATGGTAATTTGTATAATATTAGAAATTATTTATTTGAAAGATCAATTACTTGCAGTTTATAATGTATTCAGCCATTGCTATCACCTGGAGGTCTTGCCATTTACTATGGTGAACCTCAAAATATGAATTACCAAAAACAATCACCATATGCGTTATTCTTGCCTTGAGCACGGAAAAGGTACTTTTTGCACAACTGCTACCAGAATATCCCTGAAAGCCCTGAGAGTCATAGTCCAAAATGTAACTTTCCAAGACCCTCTCTTGCCATGGACTTGCCTTCAGGACAAGGGATCCCAGGATAGAGTTGGCTTCTTCTTCTCCTTTACATGATATGTTTGCACACTTGTATCCTGTGGAAGGCAGCACCATGAAATAACTAGCAAACAAAATAATTTACATTTCTTGCCTTTACCACTGTGATAAGCAAAACCTATGCTTATTTCAGAAAGCTTGTTCCTTCCACATGCATACTCCATGTGCATCTTTATTCCCAGTCACCCAAAATATAAAACAAAAGACACTTAGTAGACAAATTCCAGAGGGACAGCAATGTGCATCTATCACAGCAAACAACAACAACAATATAAAAATGTGGGCCCTAACTATACTTTAGATACACTTCTGTGACTGGTTCCTATCACCTTCTTTTTGAAAAAAAAAAGAGTAGACACAGGTTGTTTCATTTTGACTAGTGAATCGAGAAAGGGCTGCTTACCATCTGTCCTGCCAGGCATTTGTCCATGCAAAAACACACTCCTGTCAAGCTGAGAAAGAAGCATAGAGCAAGAGAGCAATTTTACATGGACAAACAGGTGGCCTCACATCTCATTCCCATCTTCCAGTCCCCAGTCTTTGGGTCAACCTAAACCTGTGGCCCTTCACATTTAAAAAGAAAAGTCAGAGTGAGGAGAACAGCTATGGAACTACATCAGAACTTGGGGAGTAACTTTTTGATATTAATTAGTTACAGTTCCAAGGGTCAAAATAGTAGATTGACATTATAGAAACAATTTTTCAAAGAATAATTCTTTGTTTTTCCCTTTCTCAATAATAACTACTTTTGGTTACTTTTAAAAACAAAAACCCTGGTTTGGTAAATGGTGTTGGACTGTGATACAAAACTCATTCTTCTGCCGTCTCCCTTGCCATCAGCTGAAGAACAGAGCACTAGGTACAGCATCACTTAGTGAGGTAAAATGTGTTGCCCAAATATAAAATTAAATTTAAAAAAATTAGTTAATTGCAAAAAGGAAGAAAGTTCAACCTTGTTAAGTCACAATTGGAATCATATTTATTTTTAGTCATACAAAAATGGAATCAATTAATATAACTGTTATTTGTTACTATTAACTTATGATGGGTTGCTGTTATTTGTTACTCAAATCCACTTATGATAGGTTGTTCAACACTTGTTTTTATTACTGAACATGCCTTTAAGACAAAGGGATGTCGTATGGAGGGTAGAACAAGCCTGTTTGCTGCTCCAGAAATTAGGACATGAAGCCATGGCTTCAAACTTCAGGAAAAGAAGTTCCATCTAAATATTAGGAAGAACTGTCTGACAGTAAGAGCAATTTGACAGTGGAATATCCTGCCTGGGAGTGCAGTGGAGTCTCCTTCTTTGGAGGTTTATAAACCAAGGTTGACCATCTGTTGGGAATTCTTTGTTGGTGTATTTCTGCATGGCAGGGGTTGGACTCAGTGCCCTTGTGGTCTCTTCCATCTCTGTGATTCTATGAAGTCTCTTGAAGCAAGAATCAATATTTGCAAGGGGCTTTTACAGCCTCCTTCCTCATAAGTGTGTGGGGGGGTTTGTGTTATGTTCTCCATTTTAACTTACTCTTTCATAAAGTGAGCCCAAAAGGTCAAGCAATGTGAGAGATAGAAATAGGTGTGTCTGAGAGGTCTATGCAAAACCAAAATCAATTTGAATCTGATCAGATGAATGCAAGATCTGGTCAACATGGATGCGAGCCATTCCTAAGGAATATCCACTGGTGATGAATAGGCATGGCAATAGGCAGCACCCGCCCATCCTGCAATGGGGATGGGAGAAGGATGGAACTGTGACAATGTTTCTGCATGACATTGTCGGAGTCCCATCCTTCTCCAGTCCCCAGGCAGCACAGCCACGGATTGAATAATTGATAGGTTTTCCCTCTCAATGAAACACAATTGTACCACCATCCCGGCCTTACCTGTCCTGCGGAAACCACAGAAGCACAATGGCTGCACTTCCTGCCCCAGTGCAGCCTGGGAGAGTACCTGGCTGTGCTGCAGAAGGAAGAGGCATGACCATCATGCTCCCTTCTGCAGGGAGCCAGCAGATGTGGAGGGGAGTATTCCCGTTGCACTCTGCCAGGATCCCCACCAGACAACTTTGGAAGAAGGAAGGGTGTAGAAAGGACTAAACACAGAAAATTGTTTTCTGTAGGCCAGGTAATTATTCTCAGAATATTTCAAGTCAAAGAAATAAAGTGGCAGACTTGCTAAGGAATTCTAGTTTGAGATGTTATAAAGATGCAAAACTGGTTCACATGAAGTACTTAACTTCCTAGAGTAATAATTAAATGCAGAGTACTAAGACATAAGGGCTTGGCTCCTCTTCTCCAGGTGGTAGTGGTAGCTGTTATGGTTTCCTCTTCCTCCTTCACTCTCTGCTGCTGGCAGGGTGCTTTGGACCAAGGCCATTTCCACACTAGGCTGTTATCGCACTATTATTCCACTTTCAACATCCTATGGAATCCTGGGGTTTGTAGTTTAGGGAGGGGCCAGCTGGCCCCTTCCTAAACTGCATTCATTCACTCATCTGCCCCTTCACAAAAGTTCCCAAATCACAGCTGTTTCAGGGGGAAGGAGCAGTTAGCACAGAGAAATACTGAGCTGCCCCAGTATTAATACTGAGCTGCCCCAGTATTAATAGCTTCAGCAGTCTGCAAATATGGTGCTACAAGGTCACTCACTATTTGTGGCTTTTCTTTCCTTTTTGTTAACTTTTCCAGTTCTGCTTCCACATTCCCAACCCTAACCTAAAAGGTTGAAGTGGCAACACAACACTTAGCAGAATCATACCAAATCAGGTACAAATATCTTTCCTCTTCAGCTGTGTTTAGGTACTTGATTCCTTTCTCATTTCATTCTTCATTTCACTTCTCTGCTTCTTGTCCTCTGACTCCTTCAGCCCATCCTTGGCAACTGCCAGCTCCTTCCTTTCTCTTTTTATCCCTTTTCTCCTTCTTCCTCCACCCCCCCCCAACTCATGTCATTCTTCTCTTTCATTCATTTGGTCCTCTCTACTCTCTCTTTGCTTTACCTTCTTTCTTCTGTTTTCCTTCTTGACCTGGATACACTAGTTTCTCAGCATTTCAAAGCTGTAAGTCTTTTTGACAAAAGAGGGCTGGATTTTGAGTGCACAGGCATAGATAGGATTACTATGATGGCCAGGTGTTGTTGCCATTGCAACTGTTGTCATTGGCATCATCTTCCCTTCCCCAGCGTATTTATTATTATACATTATTCTAATTATTACTGGGGGAGGATTTCACAACCTAGCTGTAAAAAGAAGGAAACTATGGCCATGATGAATATTGATTAATGGGAGTACTAATTAATAGGTGCACCGATTAAAAGCAAAGTTGAGAAAACTATTTTTTTTAAAGTTTCTTTGGTTATACTACAGCTCCCATGTGATAAAATCAGTGCTGACAAATGTGTTAAAAACAAAACTAGGAAAAATTTGGAAGATGTTCAAAACAGAGCTTGGAAAATGGTCATTGGTTAAATTGTTAAGTCCCATGTGTTGTTAAAAGCAGTGCTTGCGAAGTTATTAAAAACAGAGCTGGGAAAAGTTTGGGTGTTGTATTTAATACATAGCTTGGAAATTTTAATTTATAGGTTCCATGTGACAACTAGAGGCTGTCCCCAGATATCAGGCTGGAATGTCAGGGCTTGAGACGCTGCTGAGATAGGAGGGGAACACTTTCTTGGGGCTACACATTTCTGTCATAATTTCTGATCGCCTTGCTGAGCACTTTTGGATTTCTTGTGTTCTTGGAAAACTGTTTGAAAACCATGGCACTTACCAGTCACACACATCTAGTTATTCTAGTTACTTGTTACTCCCAAATTAAACAAAACCAAAATCTAGCAAACAAAACAGAAAGATGCTTGATTTGAATTGTAATTAGGGTAGTTATTTAGTAATGGATGAAGGGGGAAAATGGTCTAAATCTCTGAGGTAAAGAGACAAAGGCTCCAGCACGTCTGTATATTGTCAGGGTGGGGATGTTTGTAAACTAAAACAAACAGCAGCTAAATGTAGTACACCTCTGAGTTTTTCTGGGTAGCATTTGACTGAAACAATACCAAAAAAGGAACAGCATGAAAGTTGGACCCATATGAGAAATGATCTATCTCTTGAAAACCCTATTTAATTCAAGTTACAGTGAGGTCAAATAATTAGAGTTAACAACCGCTTAGGTCATGCTCTGAGCTTCAGACCTCCCTCTGGGGGAGCTTTTCATTTTCTTTTTCTGTTCTTCTCTTGCATTATTGTTGATAGCCAGATAAAGTGTCTTTTGAAGAAAGAACAGCACAGCAGACTTGAAGATCCTTTGTCTGCTCAGTCATGAGATAGCAGTCTTACGTGTAAGTCACAAAAGTTGTCTCACTGTCTGGAATTCTCTTTATCCTGTGATAAAAAATAGGCTTCATTTCCCCTGATTATTATTGACCCTGAAAAGCAGAGAAAAACTTGAGAGCAATATATATACGTGTGTGTGTGTGTGTTTGTAATACTCAGAAAGCGAAGCAATTGATCTGGTGTATTGAGATTACATCATTTTCTTTGTCTCCATTTCCCATTTCATCTGGTATATTCATCTAGGCATGGCTTGCTCTCATTGTAGAATTAATGTTCTCCCAGCTCCAGTTTCTTGAGTCCATCAAGCACCTATAATAAACCCATTTCCCATTCCTAATATGATTATAAACCTGAGTACAAGATAAGAAAATGTTTTTACTGGGGAAAGTTTTTGAATGATCTTAGGGTTTTATGTGGATAAATTCATAAATGTCTTGTATATCTTGAGTTTAAATCGAACAAAGAAACAATGTGTTTTGGGCTACTTAGGGCTGGCAGCACTTTGATGCAATCTTGTACAGAGCTGGTTTTGTTACATTAATTTGACAGTCTACCCATATAATGGTCAGGATCCATATCACACCTGTGGAGCTTGTATCTCCACCAGCATGCTTACAGGGTGTGAGAGAAAAAGGAGTGGCTTCCATCCCCAAGGTAAGATTGTTCCTTCCTCCATTTGTGCCTAAGAGCAGCAAGCATATGCTGAAGAACTCAGCTGTAGATGACCAATTTCCTGGAGGATGGAGCTATGCCTGGAATTTACCTTGGCTGTTGTTAGACATGGACACTAATTACCTCCTTCCACAAGGTCTAAAAATGTACATATATAAATGTAAACCACTAGTGAGGCCCACATAGGTCACTACCAAGACTTATCTGCTTATGAATGTGTGGCATTTGGGTCTTTCTTCTTGCCCAGAACTACTTCATCAGAACAAGCAAGAGAGGTGTCATTGGGAAATTCAGAGAAAGAAGAAGATATTAAGTTACTGTCCAATGGCAGTTGGTGGCTTCCACAATGGTGGGGTGATACAGAAGCTATCCAATATGCTGAACCCACTCCTCAAACTAGAGTCAACATCTTGAATAGCTCTTTCAAAGAGAACCAATTCCTCTGCCATCCCTCAAATATCTGTGCCTTCCAGAAGTTAGGAACCTGTTTGGCCAGGTTGCCAGGATTCAGCTGAAGGTCTATTCTATACCAGTTCTCACAACCATTTTTACATTTCTGCAATGTCTTCTATGCTGCTGTGCGGATAATTTGATCTCAAGGTACGGTATTTCAAATAACAAAAACAAGGAAATGATTTGCATCATGCCATCTTCCATTCCAATGCATGGAAAGGTTGCCTTGCAAACAGCCAACAGATCCTAATCACGCATACTGAAAAAAGCAGATAGAAGGTTGGAGTTACTAATTTCCTAGTAACCTCAAGCAAAGGGGCTGAAGGTATTTGGGACTAAAGGAAAGATGAAGCAAATTACAAAGGAAAACAAATGGAGAAAAGTGTGAGTAAGAAATGGTAACACAGAGCCCTTTCACACCACAAAGAATTATAGAGCCTTGATTCTACTGTAACTGTCATGGCAACATCCTGTGGAGTCCTGGGACTGGCAGCTGAGGAAGGGGCTTTTAGGACTATCAGCCAGAGAATTGTCCTCTAAGGCCTCCAGCTAAACTACAAACTCCAGGAGGATTCCACAGGATGTAACCATGGCAGTTAAAGTGGAAGCACAGTGCTATAAGGACCCATGGTGTTGATGGTATGGTTTATAGGCCCAGCTACAGAAGCTATAGCCCTTTTCACACCTTACCTTATCCCAGAAACATGGAGGGGAGTGTAACAAGAGCGCTCCCCTCTGTACCGGCTGCCTCCAGGATTCAGGAAATGCAATGGCCGTGCCTCTTCCTGCTGCAGCACAGCTAGGTACTGTCCCGGGCTGTGCTGAGGCAGGAAGCGTGGCCATTGTGCTTCCGGGACCTCAGCAGGGAAGGTAAGTGTTGACACATGACGGGATGGTGGTACTATTGCCAGTCATTGACAGGGAAAACCTGTCAATGATTTGTGGCGCAATCATGCTGCCTGGGAATCAGAGAAGAACAGAACCAGGACAAGTGTATAAGTGTCATCACAGTCCCATCCTTCTCCTGTCCCCAAGTGAAAGAGTGTGTTATTTTATGTATGTGTGTGCTTGGAGGTTGGAACTGTCTTTAGGTAGCATATGTTAGAAAGTGGTAAGGTGAAATGGACTTTTAGGTTGGAAGTGCCTGCATTTAATGCTCAGGCCTGGCTATGGGACAGAAACAGCCTTAGTCATCTTGATGGATGGCCTACACTGGGAGCTGGGCGGGAGAGTGTATCTTTGTTGGTCCTCTTGGATCTTTCAGCACCATTGACCATGAAAGCTTTCTGGGTCGTTTGGCTGATACAGGACTTGGGGGCATTGCCTTGCACTGGTTCCAGTCTTTCTTGGCTGAAACATTCCCAGAGGGTGACGTTCAGTGTTCAAAACTGCTATTTTAGCTGTTTTAAAACAAGATTCCAGATTTGTTTTTAGACCGCTTTTTGGAGTTTTTAAAAAAATACTTAATGTGCTTTTAAAATATTTCAATTTGCTTTGTTTTTATTTGTTCGTTACCTCAGGAGCCCTTGTGAGCTGGAAGACAATACAGAAATATTTTAAAGAAATAATAAAATTAATAAATAGCCACTCATCCTGAAACTCCTTGTTGATTCTGATCCAAATGCTGCCTCTCAGCCTAACCACATGCATTATCTATCTCAGTTATAGTGCACACTTTTAGGCATACTCATTTACATAAAGTTGGGAAAAAGAAAAGAACCACAAGAAACGTAAAACATAAGGTTTGAATTTCCCACTCATCCTGGATGCCTATAGCCACACCATGAGCAACCACAAGGCAGGATGATCTGCCTTAAGGAGTTGAAAAAGTTGTTAAGGCAAATCCAAGAATCCTTTCCACTGAGTGGTGTTTGGGCAGGGTGATGAAAGGGTTAAGCTGCCTCCGCCTCTCTTGTACTCTCAATAGGCAGCCTCCAGTGTTACTTTTAAGGCAAACAAAAGCTGGGAGACTGTTCACAGGCCTGCTGTGTAAGGTCTCCAAAAGGTTGGTTTGGAAGTTAAGAGAGCTCATAGACTGCTTACTCTTCATCTTTCTTTTATGCTGAATTTGTATGCTGAAAGTCAGTGAGAAAACCCCCTGATCCCCTAGGGAATCTAGTGGTTTATACTTCCATCTGCGTCCACTAACATAAATAGGATAATCTAGGACCTACTCTGTCCCCAGTTTTTCTAAAGAGGTATGGGACCCAAGTCAGTTGAGCAGTTTTTTTCTTCTTCTGGATATGGAACAAAGCACATCCTGTTTACAAAGTTTCTCATGCTGAATGCAAACAGCTGCTATCACTTAAGTGTTAGAAGAGTCTTTCATGACCATTCTTGCCCCCAACTTCTCCTCCCACCCATCTCTGCTACTCCTCTTATTTCTTACTGACACAGATATACGAAATGTTTCACTCATTCGTTCTTCCTAGCCGGGCTGTCCATCCAAAAATGCTCTTGAATGTAAAGTGGGTACCATTCATGTTAAACCATAAGGAATGCATGATTATAAAATAATACACTTACAGTAATGGAAGGAAAGGAACCAAAAAGGAGCAATTATTGTTTGCTGTCTCCTTTGGTTGAATTTTACATCTAATGAATGCAGGAGCATTTTTTTAAAAAAGTGGATTTAATTGTGCCTACCATGGAACTTAGCAGACAAGGATAAGAACTGTCTCCTTGTGCAAGTTTGTGTTTCTTCTGTCTAGAAGGGTCAGCTGGGCCAACACCAATAATAGAGGCAAACAGCTTAACTCAGCAGTGTGTAAATTTTTTAAAAGTACATTTGCATTGACCGTTTACTTGTGTGGGATTAACTCAGTTAAACAGAGTTAAACTACAGTATCCCATAATTCCACACCTACTTTATATGAACAAAGGAACATCTGCAGTAATTCCAGGCTGCCTGTAAGTATTTATGTTAGTTGTCAGGACACTAAGAACAGATGACTCACAGCATCTTCCTTTCTTCCTCTACCAGGACTGCTTCCAGATAGTGATCTCCTCATGCAGCCAGTCAAGACACTGCACAGCTATTCCTCCTTGATGGACTTTTTCCAGTTAGAAACAAGATGGAAGACATTATGGGAAAATACTGGAGGGTAGCAAATGGATGGGCATATCAGGAACCCCTGTATAATTCTGCGAATGAGGTAGGGTGATTGCAGAATAATTGATAGGTATTATTCACTTATTTCTTTAATTTATATTTTTCTCCCAAAAAGAAACCCAAGACAGCTTATGACAAGATAGTGTATTCCTGTATTTCATACCTCTATTTGATTGTATATTCCTGCAGGGCAAAGGGTTGGACTGGATGGCCCTTGTGGTTTCTTCCAGTTCTATGACTCTGTGATTGTAAGATTGAAAAAAAATGCAACTAGAAACGTGATGGTACAAAAGTTTCAAAAAAAAATTAGCTGTGGCCTAATTTAAAATAGTACTTAGAAGACAAAACAGTGGAGATAAAACTGCAACACACAGGCCCCATCAAAAGCCTTTCTGCACGACCTGTTAACCGTCATCAAAAGCCTGTTGAAATAAAAAAGTTGTTTGCCTGCTGGTGAAAGGAGAACAGAGACAGGGCTAGCCTCGCCTCCTGTGGGAGTCAATTCCATAGCCTGGGAGGAACCACCCAGATGGGCTTGTGAGGATGGTGAGACCATGAGAAATCCCTCGCCAGGGATCTTAAGACCTGGGAAGGCTCGTATAGAAAGATGCAGTATTTTATAAAATCCTTGTCTGTAAGCATGTTCAAACGGAGCCATCACAAGCAGTGCCATTTTCCCCCTCTTCTCTTGCCCAGAACTGACAAAATCCTGGCGCCAGCCAAAGATTAATCTCTGTTAATTATCTTGTGTGTTCCACCTACAAACTGGATGAATTTCCAAAGCAAAGCAATATATGCTTTGTGTACTCTTAAATTCTCCTACTACAGATTTTTTCCTTTCTTTTGTATAAACTCATATTAACCCACCCATACTATCCACATTTGTGTTCTGTGAAGTTTCCATGCCCACACAACAAATCGCAGTGTCTTGTTCCTGCCCTTTCTTATTGATGCAATATATAGTAAGAGTAGCTTGGGATTGTACAGGAGAATCTAGGGTAGTGCTCTCTCACACATCACACACTCCTTTTTCGCCACACTTATTTTATCCAGTCATGACATGCTGGCGCCTTTCAAACAAGAAGTGATGGCACCTTATTGCTTTCATGTGGAAATCTGGGCCAGCCAGGGCTGTGACAGACCAGGCTTGCCTTTATTCTCCCTCCCTGGAGAAGCAGCACCCTTTTATCTGATTACCACCCCCTGGCTCCCTCTCCACATTTAGTCATCATCTGCTTTCCCTGAGTCCACAACCCCTGTGGATATAGGGCAAAGTGTTTTCAGGTTTAACCCAAACGAATGTGTCACTTGTGCTAGCGTGCGTAACTGAGCTGAAATTAAAGAGACACTATATGGAGGCTGCTCTTTAAAAAAAAAAAAACTTTATTAAAAGAACTAACAAGAGAAAGGTATTGAGCAAATCAATAAATCAAACAGAAAAGAACTTCCCATTCTTAACAGTCAAACACTTCTTGAGGTTAACAAGCCTTTGCCTCCCCCGCCCATTCTCTCCTTCTCTCACTGACTGACCCACCTAGCCCCTCTCTCTGACTAACTTGGATTCTTTAGTCAGAGAACAAATCAAATTAAATTCCTTCTGTGGCTCTGCTGGCTACACCCCACCCCCGGGCTTGTCACAATTGCCACCAGGTAGACCACTGCATTGAATGTGGCTCCTCAAACTTTGAGTGGAATACAAGTTATTCTCCCTTAATGATACTGGAAAGTAGATTCTGTAGTGCGTAATGACTGCAACTCCTAATCTTTCTTTAAGATTTTCTATTTGGTGGAGGGATAGGATGTGGCCTTCATTTAGACAGACTTGCATAATGCATTAATGAACTCCCTCACTGTTCTTATAGAAAGGACTGTGTGTGTGTGCGCACACATGTGCACACAGGCTCACACATGCTTTATGAAGTAATCTACTGTATGTAGTTGTTGCAAACTCTGCTCTACCAGGTATAGCAGCTGGAGTTACAACCTACTATTGTTTATAGTGGCATCCATTTTCAGTAATGGATGTTGTCCCTTTCAGCAAGTAGACCACTTGTCCTCTAGACCACCTGTCATCTAACAAATGCCAAAAACTGGACAAAAACTGGCAGAGTGAAGGCAGGAGGTTTGCAAATAAGCATGTCACCATGACATCATAGTGAATGTGTGTTGCGGGGAAGCCTATATTTGCAGTGCAGTGAAACATATGTAAACTAGAAAGCAACTGTAGTGGAGTTAAACTTTTTTGCCTTTATCATGAAAAGAATGAAATGATGAAAACTATATACATAGATATCACCTGATGGCCAATAGAAATCAAATAGAATACATAATATTTGGAAGCAGAAGATGGAGAAGCTCCATTCTCTCTGTAAAAACAAGAGCAGGTGCAAATTACATGGACCATGAACTCTCAATATCTGAAACTAGAGCAAAGCTAAAGAAAAATACAAAGTAATCATCATGCCAAAATACAGTCTGAAGAATATCTCTGTGGAATTTAAAGATAATGCAAAAACATAATCAATGACAACACGGATCTTCATTATTAAGCCTAATTGGCCAAGAGCCAGAAGAACTCTGGACTAAAGCCAGGGATATTGTGAGGGAACAATGCAAAAAGATACCATCTACAGCCAAAAAGAAGGAAAAGCTTTATCAGATGATAAATGAAATTCTTCAAGCAGTTAGGGACAAACAAGAAACAAAAGTAAAGGTGACAGAAATAGGGTCAGAATCCTGAACATAATTGTTAAGTGCCTTGGGGGTGGGGAGACAAAGAGAACTACTATAACAATAAATGCAGAAAACTAGAAGATGACAACAGAAAGAGACCTCTTCCACAAGATTTGATGAGAAATACAAAGGAAATTTAAACCAAGAGTGGAGATGCTATTAGACCAGCAGGAGAACATACTACGTGATTGCTGTTGCTGTGTGGCTTCAAGTCATTTTCAACTTTTAGTGACCCTAAGGCGAACCTATCATTCTTGGCAAGTTTTGTTCAGAGGAGATTTGCCTTTGCCTTCCTCTGAGGCTGGGAGAGTGTGATTTACCCAAGTTTACCCAGTGAGCTTTCATGGCTGATTGAGTATTTAACTACATGATCAAGAAGAAATAAAAGGAGAATGGAAACAATATACTGAAGAACTATATAAAAGAAATGAAAAGATGACAGTCATTCAAGGAAGGACAATTGGAAGATGAACCCACAATTTTAGAAAGTGAAGCGAGAACTACACTGAGAGCACTTGGGAGAAATGAATCACCAGGAACAGACAGCATACCAATAGAGCTATGTCAAGCTACAGAGACAGAATCCACTTAAGTTCTAACTAAAATCTTTCAATAAATATGGAAAACAAAACAATGGCCCACAGATTGGAAATGCTCAATATACATTACAGTTCCCCCCAAAAGGGGACACCAGGGATTGTAGTTACCATTGGACCATTGCATTAATTTCTCATTCAAACTTGCAGTGCTCAAAATCTTACAACTGTTGGGGAATTGAAACATTTTTAGTAATAAGTCTCTCAAACAGCAGAGTATTTAGTAAATGCACGAATGGAAGTTGAACAAATCACCAGTCCCACTTCGTCATCTCCACCCCAGACACACTTAATCTAGCTCAAAATAAACACAAACAGTTTGGTTAAAAATATGTAAAAAGGATTTATTCACATAATCTTGTGCACAGTTTACACAGGTTCAAATTCTTGAAGAAAGGTAAGAAGAAATTAAGCAGTCACACACTTACAGGGAAGCATGCTTGCCAGAGGGTCGGAGACCACATGCTTGCAGGGAAACCGAAGAAGTGATTGCCCTCTTGCATAATTAGTACTCAGAATAGAATATGGAGAAACAGATTGGTTTCCAGTTGGCAATGGGGTAAGGCAAGGCTGAATTTTATCACCATATCAGTTTAACTTGTACACAAAATATTTTATATATAAAACTAGAATAGACTCAGAGGCAGGACTGGAAGAAAGAAAGATAAACCAGAAGAAGGAATATCAGCTATTTAAGATGCCATACTGCTATCAATAAATAGCAAAGACTTGGAATGACTGTTGAACAAAGTGAAGGAAGAAAATGTCAAAGTGGGTTTACAGTTAAACATTAAGAAAACAAAAATAATGACCACAGTTGATTTACATAAGTTTTAAGTAGATGATATAGTCATTGAAATAGTTCAATATTTTCCATACCTCAGCTCAGTCATTAATCAGAATGGAGACCGCAGCCAAGAAATCAGAAGAAGACTAAGGCCCTTTCTGCACCTTACCTTTTTTCCAACGCTGGAGTGTGAGGATCGCGTGAGCAGCCTCCAGCGAGAGGCTCTCGTGTCCAGGTTCCTTCAGCTCCGTACGAGCTGCCTGACCATGTGAGAGCCCCACCTCTTCCTTCTGCAGTGCAGCCTGGGAGTTTCCAAGGCTGCGCTGGGGCAGGAAGCGTGACCAGAGCAGCTCCGGAGGCTCTGCATGCCAGGTAAGTGTGTGCGGGGCCCTGGAGCAATGCGCGATCATGCACTATTTTTGGCTTCCAGCCAAAAATGAAAAGGTGCGCAATCGGGGCCTGCCGTCCCCTGGAGCATCACACAATTGTGAGTGTGTCATGCAGATCGCTCCTCACAATCACACGACGCTCCAGGGGCCCTTTCACATGGCAAATGCTGTGTGAAAAAGGCCTAAGACTTGGAAGGGCAGATATGAAGGAACAAGACAAGATCCTCAGGTGTCAAGCTATATTGTTGAATACCGAAGTCAGGATTGTTCATGCCTTCTTATTTTTGATTTCTGTGCTTGGTTGTGAAAGCTGGGGAATGAAGATGGTTGACAGGAAGAAAATCAACTAGTTTGAAATGTGGTGCTAGAGAAGAGATCTGTAGATACCATGGACTGCCAAAAAGTCAAGTAAAGGGTCTAACCACAAATCAAGTCTGAAATTCTCCCTGGAAACCAAGATTACTAAACTGATACCCTTCTACTTTGCATATATAATGAGAATGTCTTATTAGAAAAGACAATACTGCCTGGAAAGACTGAAGGCAGTAGGAAAAGAGAATGACTGCGTTACAGGTGAATACAGACAATCAAAAAGACCTGGGTTTCCAAGCCCTGTTGATAACAGGGTAACTTGGAGGTCTTACATTCATAGGGTCACCATAACTCTAAGTTGACCGGACAACAAAAAACAAACAAGAACAATAGGAATGGGGGTGGATGGTATGGATAATGCTTTGTTCATATAGGATCACATATCTCATAAATTAAACATATGGAGGCATGAAGAAATGGCTACATACATAACTCCACTATTAGTGTAATATTATTAGTGTAATAAATCATTATTAATTTATTAATTTATTATTATTAATGTATTATTATTATTATTTATTAATTTATTATTAATTATTATGAATAAAATTATTAGTGTAATAATCTGATTCATCCAAAAAAGATGGGGGGAAAACTACTGAAGACCACTGGAGGGTAGAAAATGGATGAGTATGTAGGGACATCCTTCTAAAATTCAGTGAATGAGATGGATAACCAGAATAAAAGTCTGGTCTGAAAGATTAAATGTAAGCATAGATGAAATTAAAAATATCCACTGAATAAAAGCAAAATAACATGCAATAACTACAGTCCATCA